>JALPQI010008913.1:0-49323 GCA_025490895.1 Thaumatotibia leucotreta
TCATGGTGAAATTATAAGGGTTCGTTTACGGAACCGTAAACAGATAAAAAAATAAACGAAATATAGACAGTATGATACTTTCATTTGCAAAGCATTATGTTATGTCTATAATATTAATAACTTTTACTACAATACATCGTGCTTATATCGCGTTAGTGACTAGTATTCTTGTCACCATGAAATACATTATTAGTTATATAAAATGAAGTTACAACTAATATTCCTAGCTAAAGTTTAGGTACTGTAGTTAACCTGAACAAATTCGCCAGAGTATACTACGTGCCCATGAGGAAAGGGAAAAAATTCAACAGCGGATTTCTGACAAAATTTGAAGCTAAAAATGTCATATGAAGTTTTCTGGATTCAGTCTATTTTAAGAGAAAATTAGTTTTTTTCTTAAAACCGTTTTAGACCGTTACGCTATGATAAACGCATTTTAGGAAACGATTTGTCACCATGTTGTCTTAGTCTTGTCATACTTAATTGACAGACATCGAATGAACAAAAAATCGTTAAATAATGAGTAAAATGTAAAAAAAAAATGAAAAGTGCATTTTTTGCGATAGTTTGATTAATAAAATCCTTTTTTTGTGTACTAAGGCACTCAAAACATCAAAAAAAAAAAAAACTAAAAAAAGCAGCTTTTTGCAGATTTGACTAAAACTCATTTAAGTAACATTTTTTGCTTCGTTTAGTCTCAGGAATATGCTGTTAGAATTTTTCCCTTTCCTCATGGGCAGCTGGTTCCCATGTCTTTGTTCGTCGCAGATATTTTTGATGATAGAAAGGCGTCGTGCCAGGTTAATCATTTATCTTACTGTATGCACACCCACGGCGCAGATGCAAGGCTAACTATTCCGAGTAACCGATCCACGCCACACACACAAACAGACATACATACAGGCAGTAGCTGGGCGACTACTGCACTATACAAGAAGGCTTTTGTCACTTTTCTAAGACATCTTTAATCCTACACTAGATTTGACTGGGAAGGAATGGAATCGATTGACATCAAAAAAGGTTCTTTCGTATCCTATAATGTTACACGATTCAAAAGAGTTTGTTGCTATTCCAAATTGAATAAATAATTATTTGACTTTGACTTTGACTTTGTTTTTATCATATGGAGCTGAATCTATGGATGGTCCCTTAAGAGTAATTTTGGACATTGACGAAATTCATGTAACCAGTAACTTTTTTACACGACTGCCAAAGAACTACAGAAACATCCATACATGGTTTTGCAACCACGCTATGACCGTTACTTGCCTAAGGGTCTCACCAAACCAATCGACGCGGAGTCGGCTTTCGCCGAGTGTTTTACACCACACTATTCGCATTAAGCCGATCGACCGTCTCCGCGGTTGAACACCTGCGTTAAGCAGTCTCACCCTCCGTGCGGCCGTATAAACGCTCGATCGCCTGCGATTTGCTACCGCGACAGTTGTAAAGCGGCGGTCGGCTCTCCCGTGCTCCGTCCTGCCGTCGAGACGTCAGACAGCACGCGTACAGCCGCTGAGTCCGACGAACAGATAGATAGGACAGCGGGCGATCGGCAATCGTAAATCTCATTTTTGGAGACTAATTGTTAGTAACTAGTTTGAAATTGAACAAACGTGTATGATTACGACATTATTACTTCGTGTTGTCAGATCTATTGCAGATTTTAATGTGGGTAATAATTCAAATGAATAAATACAAACGCATCAGTAGCTACTTCGGCCGTCGTCGGCTCATTTCGGCCGTCGTCAGCTATGTTCGGCCGTCGAAGACGCTGAACGGCTTCCGCCAGCTCTGACCGGTCCTTATCGTAGGTACTCGGCCGTGATCGGAGCCGGTCAACTCTTTCCGGCACCGTACGGCGGTATTAGGAGATTGAGGAATGCGAACGTGTGCGTTAGGCTGCAAACGGGGTCGTACGAATGCGAACAACTTTATGGCAAAACGCCGTTTTCCCGTCGAAAGACGTCGTTTCGCGTGGGCCGAGCCGATTTACGGTGTCCTCGCTCTTATTGCGTTGACATAAAGCTTTTCCGTACGCGACTAGCCGAAACGGCGTCGACTAGTTTGGTGAGACCTTTATGGAAGAATAGGACTAGCTAAAATATTGAGGAGATGTCAATTGACAAACCAGAAGTTGTCGAAGTTGTCGAACTGGTTAATGGACGAATAGATGGACACAGACTGAAACGAAACCGCCGTGTGGTGACGGCAGTAAGAATACATTTGTCACCACACCAACTCCTCTTGCGGGTGTCGTAACAGTCGACTAAGGGATTGAAGTAACACTGGCCATTCTACAAGATAGATGATGGGCAGCAGCGTCATCATAGTGGACATATTACTGCGGTCGCCAACCCGCTTGCCCAGCGTGGTGATTATTGGCAATTACCTCCTAATGTGCAACGCATAGTTAGGTAATAGGAGAGGCCTACGTCCAGCAGTGGACTAACATAGGCTGATGATGATGATGAAACAAAACTTGGCGAAATGGGTACCAGAGAATAGCAATTGACGAACCATGACATTGACGAACTAAGAAACGGAAATATGATTGACTAGACGAACGCAGAATTGCATTTAATTATTTTCGACAAACATTGCTCCGATTCAGATAGGTAATATATCTATGCGATAAGTAATACCTAATTTAGCCCACTTCGCCCACCATTTGATATAGCTATCATGTTTAGAAAACGCACAAAGCGACTTCAGCTGACCTACTGCAAACTTCGAAACCCGCACGTTTCCAGAATTTGTCTCAATCACTCTAACGACGCCTTCGTTGGAGTGACAGAGACAAATCCTCGTTTGAATTACGAAGATCGCAGTAGTGGGCCAGGTTTGCTTGTCTATGATAACACAACTCCACCCTCGTGTATTGTAAAGTGACTAGTGTTGACACAACGCTGCATAGATTAAGCGGCTGTCTTGACAAGTTGACATTGCTTGAGCTACTTTAGAATTAATAATATTAAGGTAGACCTGTCTTTGTGTTTTGCAAAGAAATTTTCTATTAGTCATAGATTAGGGCTCATGCATAAATCATGTCGATACCTCCTACGTATACTGGTGCAAGTGCAAAATCATCATTTTCCAGGAGAGCTGTTCAAAGGTACAAAGTTCTGTAACTAGCTCATACAATGAAATAATTTCGTGATATTTTCAAGAATTTATAACAAATACATTTTAATACAATCTACATATTTACTTTTTTGAAATAATTAGTAGTTTTTGAAAAAATGGTAGTTACACCAGTATACGTGCAATTTACGAGTTCTTGTTTTTGATGAACTGAGACAACCACCGTATACGTAGTATGCTATAACTCGATGAATACGGAAATATTTTTAGTGCCTTTGATGTATATTTTGTATCATGCACCGTAAATATCTAAACAAACCGGAGTTGTTGCTCTGATGTTTTTTATTGGTTAGTTTTCGCCTAATTTGTCACTTGTACCAGTATACGCCTAAATTTATTAATCATGTACCAGTATACGTTGAAGCTTTTTTTGTATATTATGGGCCTTGCAGGAAGTCTAAAAGTATATAAATACAAAGAAAAATAAACGCTTAAAATAAAAAAAATAAAAGTGATTGGTAAATCATTTTTAAATAAGTATATTTTTTATTATTCTTAGTGTCCTACCGGATTAATGGTTACTGGAAGAAAGTCTTGAAACAAACACATAGTTTTAATTTCAAGTAATCAGGACATGTCTTACAACATCAAAAGGCAATATAACAATTGAAGCGATTTGGGCTCTACTTTTCACTTACGATCAGGTGGAGTGGAGCCACTTTGTTGTGCCAACATAAAAAAAAAACGAAGAAATAAAATCAACATAAATATTTCGGCGTTGCTTTTACAAAATAAATATATACGCGAATTCAATGCCATACTTCAATACTTCTTAGGTGTGTACAGTAAGACGTAACTACTTAGTAATGAATTTCAGACTCAAATTAAAAGAAGTATATATTGGAACTACTAAGTAGGCTTCTTTCGTTTTAGTGTAAGTATGTCAAAATTCAATGTATAAGTATAAGTAGCTGATATACTTTTTTACTGTCTGGGCTATCAGACTTAAAATTATAAACGACGTGTCATTCGTCCATCCAATACTGGTGGTAGGTTTGAGAAGACGATATTATTAAAGACATTATATATGAATTAGAAAACAATTTAAATGGTTACGAATATTATCCACTTGTTATTCAACATGGACCAAAGGGAATATTGTAAGCTCTGATTTCATTTAGTAATTAGAATTCTTAATATTGGCTCGCAAAGAATATGTATGCTTATGAGCAGCCGTCGGTATCTTCTTACCCCTTGACTTAGCGTTCCGATAAACATAGTTGGTCCCTTTCGGTCTTATCCGTACATATATAAGGCGGTTAGCAGGCAAGCGCTCTGTCTAAGCTTCTACATTGATGTACTTCTAATATATTGTTATTGAACACGCGACACTCGAAATACATAAGAGGGTTATGAAAAAAAATATCGTGGGAAAATTAAAGAACTTCAGTTGCGTTGCTGTGTTATTACATATTTGAAAAACACACTATCTAATTGCTGGCCAGATTCGTATTCATATTCGGCCTTGCTAATATTCAGCTATCTATATTAGCTTAGCTGGCAAGCAGTAATCTACTATTTTTTTATATTTAGTTAGGTAGGTAGGTTACGCATAATTCATTTACTCGTAATTTAACATAACAACTAATCAAATAACAACAATATTGCTAAATAATAAGCAATAGAGCCTACTTTTATGTGTAGATTTTAGAGTGTTGCTCGCGCATACTGGTATAACTTCCGCCCGCGGCGATAAGTGTACTGCGTATAGTGGTACAAGTCACTTACCTCAGTATACGACGTTCGAATTTAAAAAAAGGTGTTAGTTATATCAGTATACGCCACTTTATTTCAAAAACTAGCGGTAATTTCGCCACAAAAATTTTATAGCTTGTAGATATAAGTATTTTGAACCCAAATATGCAAAAAAACGAAAATGGTAAAAATGTCACTTGCACCAGTATACGTAGGAGGTATCGATGTGATGTTTTTTTGGCTACTTTTTGACCCCTCCCCTCCCCCATGGTGAAGTTTGGTGAGCCTAACGTGTATTTTTCTCATTCAACTTTTCACGTTCGCTAGCCGAAATTCACAATATTTCTTAGTTTGTTCATCGTAGAAAAATACACGTGAGGTCTCCTTGTACCCCCCCCTCCCATACCGTGATCTTTCGTGATGTTTTCTTGGACCTCCTCCCCCCCTATAGGACCTCGCGTGATTTATGCACACGCCCTTACATGCAGTGATGTTGGCTAGGAAATACTACAAATTGGCCTGAATTACTTCTTTTTCCAGACTATTACGGGACACAACTTGGAAAAAAACACTTCTACGTTTATTGTTGATCCTGCCACTTGATTATCATAATATTACGTACTTCATAAACAAATTCAATAATACTTAGATTTTACGGCAGATAAGATTACTACATATAAGCAGTTTTAATTTTGATTACACTCAAGAGAAACCGGCATACTTCCAGCCATCGCGAATGGCACCATGTTCGCAATATTATTCTGTAATGAGCTTATACTCAACACAATTTCTACTGATCATGACGATTGTATGAAGCAAGCCTTCAATTTTGTCCTATCTAGTGAAATTGCGTGTAGTATACAGTGTGCTACCATGATCCGGGCTTTTACGAAAATGGGTAATAATTAGGGATCGGAACTATGGGTGCAAAACTTTAACAAAACTTGTCAGATGGATATGAAAGTGCACATACATCCATAAAATATAGATATTTACAAACCCAAACATTGTAAGTTCAAAATTTCGAGATAGGCAATAAAATTAGACACGTATTTTACTTGGATAGAGTGACAATATGTCAGAATTGAAGATTTTTTTAAGTTTTACTAGCAATCGTTTTCAAGTACAAATATTTAAATTAACTGTACAATAATGTTATTTCTGTCGAACGATCAATGTAACGCGTGTACTGTTTACTTGTCAAATGCTGTGAGTGGTTGCGATCTGTCATTGTCAAGGGTTAATTAACGATTTATTGTGGGGTACATTGCTTCTAACTGAAATTTTCTTAGAGAGTTAATAACTTTTAAAAGTGGGTTTTATAACAAAATGCTCACGGTTTGACTAAAATCTGCATCTCATTCCTCGATATCAATTGTTAGGGTAAAAACACCGCTTCATCACTAATACATAATTTATTCAATGGTAAACAAGGCAATCACACAGTAATTTTAAGATAGAGTAACCGCGACGCGCCATATACGTGCAACCTCTCTTGACAGCTCGACCGACGCCGTAGTGAAGTGACATGCCGGTACTGTCACTAGTGTTGTACCGGGCTAATTTCCTTACAGTTCGGCCATTCACTGACCAAACCTTCGGCCCGAAGGTCAATTCTTCAGGTCTTCACAGAAGCTCACCGTAGGCCGCTAACTTTCGCAGCCCCAGCACCCAAATTGTGTGACTGAAGTCTCATAGGTTCAATACACTGCGAATTGAACAAATGCATTTTAAGCATAACGCATACACAGGTCTTGAATGCCATGAATCTATAACATGTGCGACGTTCCGTCGTTCACGAACCGATTCGTCGATTTCGTCAGTATCAAGCGTAACATGGACAGACAGACAAGATATGTTCAAATGACGATGTACCTTTTATCAACTGGGTTTATTATAATTGTGCTAATGTGGAGTGGCAAGAACCAGGTCAACCCCTTTTTTTTCAATCTTTAGTATAGCCAGTATACAAATTTTAATACTTTAATTGAGCGATTCCAAGATTAAAGTGATATCATTTACTTGCATAATGTGCAATTAATGAAAACTCTTTTTCTTTTTTTTTTTTTTTTTTACATTGAACTTGTAAATATATCGCCATTATGTATGAAACTATTATGCAATTAGGACAGCGCCATCTAGTAGCATTTTTTTAAAGGATTAATGACATTAATAAATGTAACATCATGAAATCAGTCAAATGTTCGCTGGCTAATTGCGAATTTGTTTGATTATACACAGTACACACTTAAGAGTAACATGATGATGATATCATTGATTTTTGTATAATCACACAATTACTGATGTACACGTTCCTCGAATGATGAATGTTATAACGCCAATAAAGTAATGGAACAAGCTCACAGTTTTATCCGGCGATGTAGAGCGCCTTGGGATGACTGCTTGTGACCGTACTAGTCACCGATGACTCGCGCAGAAGCGCGTACATAGCCGCTCCCGCGCCTGGGTTACGGCGAAGTCTGCCAGTGCGGTGAATTCGTCAACTGACGCGTTCCGGCAGCAATGCGTAAGACCCGCTGCGTGCACCTTACATATACTCAGCTAGACAAACAGACGCCCGTTTCCAGGCTTGCCCTGCTAAGGAATGAGGTTAAAACAACACGATATAAGGTCATAAAACATATGAATTAACTGCCAGATCGCAATGGAACCAGTATTTGATATAGACAGCCTCTCGGCGCCAGCCCAAATGTTTTATCCAGGACCGCCACTGAGGCGCCAGCCCACATGTATTATCCAGGACCGCCACTGGGGCGCCAGTCCACATGTATTATCCAGGACCGCCACTGGGGCGCCAGTCCACATGTATTATCCAGGACCGCCACTGGGGCGCCAGTCCACATGTATTATCCAGGACCGCCACTGGGGCGCCAGCCCAAATTTTTTATCCAGGACCGCCACTGAGGCGCCAGCCCACATGTATTATCCAGGACCGCCACTGGGGCGCCAGTCCACATGTATTATCCAGGACCGCCACTGGGGCGCCAGTCCACATGTATTATCCAGGACCGCCACTGGGGCGCCAGTCCACATGTATTATCCAGGACCGCCACTGGGGCACCAGTCCACATGTATTATCCAGGACCGCCACTGGGGCGCCAGTCCACATGTATTATCCAGGACCGCCACTGGGGCGCCAGTCCACATGTATTATCCAGGACCGCCACTGGGGCGCCAGTCCACATGTATTATCCAGGACCGCCACTGGGGCGCCAGTCCACATGTATTATCCAGGACCGCCACTGGGGCACCAGTCCACATGTATTATCCAGGACCGCCACTGGGGCGCCAGTCCACATGTATTATCCAGGACCGCCACTGGGGCGCCAGTCCACATGTATTATCCAGGACCGCCACTGGGGCGCCAGTCCACATGTATTATCCAGGACCGCCACTGGGGCGCCAGTCCACATGTATTATCCAGGACCGCCACTAAGGCGTCAGTCCACATGTATTATCCAGGACCGCCACTAAGGCGTCAGTCCACATGTATTATCCAGGACCGCCATGGAGGCGCCAGCCCACAGGTATTATCTAGGACCGCCACTGGGGCGCCAGTCCAAACGTATTATCTAGGACCGCCAAGGAGGCGCCAGCCCAAACGTATTATCTAGGACCGCCATGGAGGCGCCAGCCCAAACGTATTATCTAGGACCGCCATGGAGGCGCCAGCCCAAACGTGTTATCTAGGACCGCCATGGAGGCGCCAGCCCAAACGTATTATCTAGGACCGCCATGGAGGCGCCAGCCCAGATGTTTTATATGACTAAAGAATCAGATCACAATTAATAGTTAAGTAACAATAGTTGGCAACAAAATATAAACGAGATCTCATACACCGTAACACCACCAAGTTCTTAATCGAGGAGTAACCTTACGGGCAATTACAATGTCATTTGATTTCACAGGCAGCCTAGGTCTCAACCAAGGAGCAAGTGAATAACTAGAATTGAGATCTTATTTGAATGATAGCAAGACTCTTTCGTAATAATATCAACGGATAACATAACTCCGAACTCATACACCACCTAGCACTTAAGCTAGGAGCAAATAATCAACTGCCATAACGACAATGTTAAAGTAACTCATAAGTTTGGATGTCTCCCTTCTGATTTATGGAGAAATAGCAGGTGTCAATAATGTAATAATGAGCCATTCAGAAAACAATAAAAGACACACTTTTAAGTCTATAAATTCGGTTGGACGTGTTTCATTAACTCAGGTACCAATCTGAGTATCTGTGAACATATTCCTTTTATAGCGAACACTGTAATATGTCATAATTATCATCAGCCTATCCCAGTCCACTATGATGATGCTGCTGCCCATCATGAATCTACTATCATGAATGGTCATATAACGCTGTATAAACAAAGCATTTTTCATTAGACAAAATTCATCAAACCTGCAAAAGATTGAGTCATTATCATTAAACCACAAGGCAAGAATCACCTCTTCCAATTAGCTCAGTTCTTAATCTGAGGATTCTTGAACATCATCCTTTCATAGTGAACATTGTACACTGATAGCATTTTCCATTCGTATAGGTACATGCTGAATTCAATAATTAAACCTGTGAAAGATCAAGTTATGAAACCATAAAGTGGGAATTATACCTCCCATTTAACTCAGTTCTCATTGGAGAATTCTCTGCATGTCATCATGCATCAGTGTACTTTGACCGAAACAGGATTTGCTATGTTTACCACAACATTTCAGTACTATATTCTGTAAGAGACACAAGTTCATAAAATGTTATGAGACACACCAGTCCATAAGTTGCATGATAATAATCATATGGAACTTGGCTGTTCACTTCCAACCAGCTCTATAAAAGATAAGCACATTTCAAAAATTCCTTTTTGTTTTGTTGATTCAATAGGTATAAATTAAAATAGCATTACCATATATCGAGGTTTGCCACATTGAGGGTCGTATTATTGAGGTTCCCATGTATTTAAAGAAACTATATGTACTGCACAAATGTATCATACCCAACACAGCATCGCTGTAACGGGACAAATTGTAAAGCACTGAACATATTTATTGTATGCAATTGTCATATACATAAATGTATTGTTCATGATGCGTCTTGAATAATTGTAATACATATCAGTTACACCTTGAGGGTGAGATGAATATTAAATTGTTAAATAATGAAGTGGCCTCAACTGAACTTCTCATGTAACTAGCAACTTTAATCATTATGATGATGATGAACAACAGTGAATAGGTTAGAATCGTTAAACATTTTAAATAGGCAATTTACCTTGTAGGTTATGCATTCTTCCAACAGATCATTTTTCAACTTCCAATGTGAAACAAAAACCCCATAAGTCAATATGCCAACTGCACTTACCCAATCTTAGATAAGTAAATATTATTGATATCATTTTATCCATTTCATTGTAAGTGATGTAGCAGTATAATACCTCAGACACTTCTGTGAAAGACTTGAAAGTTCAAGATAATCTAAGTTTATTTAAGTAGCTGTTCAAAAACATGCATCTGAAATATAAGGTTAAAACCAGATAGCGGATGACTTGATGAGCCAAGAAGGCATGTCACTGTTGTACCGTTGCATGACAATGTCAAAGTATTCATTGCATCAATCTCTGTATAACAAAGCTGATAATGGTGATGACTTTGTAGTAGGTATACTAAACATTTGCATTAGAAGCCTGAATCAGGCATTCATATTTCACACCTTACATAAAGTCCTACTTGTAATAGGTACTTGTATGTTTACAATCCAAATAAGTATTTTCCCATACTAGAAACAATAAATAATAGGCACTCAATGTCTTATATGTGCACCAGTGTACTTACTGCAAAATGGTAGAATTTCATAATAGAGTTAGTGCATGTAGGTATA
The DNA here is from genome assembly GCA_025490895.1 of Thaumatotibia leucotreta. Lineage (NCBI taxonomy): Eukaryota > Metazoa > Arthropoda > Insecta > Lepidoptera > Tortricidae > Thaumatotibia > Thaumatotibia leucotreta. The sequence goes on from JALPQI010008913.1 coordinate 10,736, forward strand.
GTGGGAAGCTATACACCATATTGACAAATTAATGAGTTCTTAAGGTGAAGACCTATTTTTGTAGTAGACTGTACACAAATAGAATGCACAGTTCATAACCTGTACTGACTAATATATGGTCACATATTAAGAATAACAAGCATAGCATGTTTATGCTTATTTTATATCATTAGGTATGAAGTATTATGATAATTACTAAAAAGATGAGAGAGAGTATGATCATTTCATCAAATTCTTGTGAATGAACATGGCATAGGTTGTAACAAATTATGAATGTTGTTCACTTTATACATTCCACAAAGATGTAGAAGATGATACCTTGTTACTAAAATATCTTCTAAGTTATTTAAGTATCACAGACTATAGTTGGCCTGTTCCTAATTGAACGGCTTAGCTTTCATAGTATTCCACATTCATAGGTAAATAATAATTGAAATGTACCTAAGATAAAACTCACAAACCGATCATGATGTGATACCCTTGTCCATACATAGTGAACAGTAATTAGCATGAAACTGTCTAAATTATTCTTTACAGTTTCCACTCTTTCTCTTCATGTAAACAAGGAACTTATTCAAGAGAAATGGTAACCAATCTGTCAATATGATACTAAACTTGACATATATTAAAATAAGTTAAGACTCACCGTTAAATGTACACTTTTTTTTTTATTCGGCTCTTACCTTGGGACTTCAATTAATTAAATCCAACTAAATAATGGGATTACTAAGTTCCAACATTTATGTATCATACAACAATCCACCTGTTATTCCATGGTACATTGCTTTGATTGTGTTATGCCTTATGCAGCACTGTTGCAGCTCTGGGTATACTATGGTATACTAGTACCATTAACTTGTAGTTTGTTCTTGGTCCACATAAATGTAATATTTAGTGCTTACTATAAATCTGAAAACATATCAAAACACACACCACACAACCGAGGCACCCTTTTAAGATTATCTTCAACCTGTGCATCGCGCACCGGTTTTTTTTATATTTCTTATCTGCCTCTTTGTAACAAGCTTACCGTGCGTAATATTTAGGAACTCTGTTAAGAGATGAATTCACATTAGCCACAGACCTACCACGATAAGTTACCATGACGACGAAGTTACCTTTACGCGAAGTACTTTGTATGATTGCGTCGTTTATTATTAATACTATAGCAATAATGCATTTAGTAGAATTGGTGCATTCACTCATTAGAATCAGGTGAATCCAAGTATTTCAATCACAACAATGGGACTCCGATACCAGCGGAATAGATTGTACCCATTTTGGTCAATTAAACTTTAGTAGGCGTATGATAATATCTCACTTCTGAAGCTGTTAGGGTAAAAACACCGCTTCATCACTAATACATAATTTATTCAATGGTAAACAAGGCAATCACACAGTAATTTTAAGATAGAGTAACCGCGACGCGCCATATACGTGCAACCTCTCTTGACAGCTCGACCGACGCCGTAGTGAAGTGACATGCCGGTACTGTCACTAGTGTTGTACCGGGCTAATTTCCTTACACAATACAAGCTTGTTTGATGGTAACCCACTGTGTACAAAGATACAAAGCACTAATAGAACATAGCTACAATAATTTCTATGATGCGAAAGAGTTCTTACCAATTATTTTGAGTTTTGTTGGTACAATGAAGTAGTTGGTAATTACCTGAAACAAAAAAACTGTTAAGTCAATTTACATAATTAAAAACTGTTCCACACCTTATCATGATTAGATGCATTTAAAACAAACAACAAACGCCGACACTTTTTATCGCCCTGCACTCAACCACCATCAATTGCAAAACAATCAGTACCTACATCCTAGACCAGAAACCGGATACCAAATATGGAGCTGGTACCAAAATCTTGCGAAACAATCCCTGCATCTCTACCATTGAAACTTGCACATAGAACAACAACCCTAAGATACCAGACTTACAGTTGAAGATTGCTTGGATAGAAGTCCATGGTGCAAAATTAATGATGCAGTCAGGATAATGCATAATGAGGCTTATTGTGTTGTGTTAAAGTGTGGTGAAGGTGATCACGTGGGTGGTTACCTTGCAGCCTACAGTGATGGTTTTTGCTGATTCAGGTGTCAGGGACTCTTCATTAACGCTTGACAGTTCTTAAGCTCAATTTACAAGTGAACTTGTGCTTATTTGTATGCAGTTTCTGAAATTGGTACTACTAGAATATTTGCAGTAAGTAAAAGAAATCGATCGATCACATACTGTCTAAGTGCGTATCGAAAATTGTGTGAAATTGTTATTGATGTTTAAATTAGATTTTAACTCGCAACCAACCCGCGTGCATATGATATCATAATAGTCATAATGCATACTACATGCATAATAAAAATTAAAATAATGTGATATTCTTCAATTGATCTAGACAATCTAGAGTATTAAACAAATATTTATTTAGGTACCAATGACAGCGTTCGAATGTTATTTTTACTAAAATTATCTGGTTTCATGTCTCAATTTGAACTACGTTAATAAAAATAGTGATAGTAACTCATAATTTATTAATTGTTTGGTTACATAATATCAGTGTATATGACAACACAAAAATAATTAGTCTAAATATCGTGCAACGAATGAATGTTAGTGATGAAATTCCCAACGCCAAACATTTGTTACCTGTCCTCCTCTAAATAGCGATTTCTTCGAAAACCCCCAGATATTTCTAAAAACGGATATTAAAGGTATATTATAGAATATCTGTCTGAATGTGAGTAATGTGCAACGGGGAAGAAAGCAGGGAAAGCGAGAGAAACGACCACTTGACGGCGACCGCACTGTTTGTTTCCTCCGACCGCCGCCGCCGCCGCCTGCTGTCGCGGTTTATTCATTATCTACCTTATAGTTTATTCTACGGAAGATGTTCTTCATCACTATCACTACATAGTATAAAATAAAGTCACTTTTTCTGTCCCTATGTCCCTTTGTACGCTTAAATCTTTAAAACTACGCAACGGTTTTTTTTAATAGGTAGAGTAATTCAAGAGGAAGGTTTTTATGTAGGTATAGTACCCGTGCGAAGCTGGGGCGGGTCGCTGGTATATTTTATGAGTAAAGGATATTATGAGTTAAATTAAAAAAATAGTGACAAAATAAAAAAAAAATTGCAATTTAAGGCAGGGTTAAATTACAATATTAGAAGTACTTAAGTTTTGAGGCGTTGGCACGGCATTTTTTTTTCTTTACGTGTACATGTATAATTATTATGTCTCTAGTCTATGCAGGTTCAATAATTTTCCTCCGCATGAACTTACTGGCCACAAACAAGCACTAAAAAACATGAGTTATTTTGACATCGTATCTTTTTAAAAAAGTCTTTTCAACGTTTTGTATTACGCTGTAACTACGATAATCTTCTAAGGTTTTAAACTTTTTCTACTCTCATGGGAGGAATAAGTTGAAAACCTGCTTAGTTTAAAAAATATTATGGAAAATCGAAATATGGCTGATATAAGTATTAAACTCCGTTGAACAAAAGACTTCAACGAGCTGCTAACTCCACGCCTGCGTAAGCGCACAATACAAGGCATAATCTCAAACATTATACGCAACCTTCCATAATAACTCAATAAAATAGAAAGTAAGTGGAAAAGTCTCAATACTAATTAATATTTTACAGCCACCTGTCTGTGTACACATGTATGTGTTTGTGTGTGGACAGTTAAGGTAAAAAATAAAGATGCAGACAAAGTGCAAAAATATGTATACACTACCTTACAGTAAAAGAGTTGAGTATACATATTTTTTTGCACTTTGCGCGCTTGTACAGGGTCTTTTTTATTTCTGTTAAATTGGACAGGTTACTAGGGACAATAATAAATGTTGCCTGATAGATCGACTATTGTTAATAAAAAAAGTGTTCATAATAGAAATGGTAAGTGTGAGAGAACCTGTAGTTGATGGACGGCACATGTCAAAGTAGATAACATTAGGATGTAATAATTTAAAGGTTGCAAATACAATTGTTCAGTTATTTTGAATAACTCAATAACAGTAAGAGTTACGTGGTATATGGCATCTAATGTTTATAATTTATATAGTTTTAAGTAAGGTGACTACTTGAAAAAAAAACACAATTTAAAAACATTTCAGTAATAAATACATAATTTGAAATGAGTTTCACAAAAAACTTCTAACATGAATTAACACTATCCCACAACCAGGGCATTCTTGTGGTACACTTTACGCGAAAACTATTGCGCGTATGGATTTGTTACTTTAACATAGTCATTTGAATTCAGATGTAGATGTGTTATCAGTAGAAAAAATATAATCATTTGATCGATGACCGATCTATATTTAAACTTACCTTAAATATGACGGTAATAAAAAAACATTTACTGTGCAAGTGTGTGTGTGTGTATATGTGTGTGTGTGTGTGTGTGTATGTGTGAGAACAGGTGTCACTTGCGCAAGAGCAGGAACCAGTGCCGATAATGAAGTGCCCCAAATCTAATACTGGTTGCATAACTCGGCTTATCACGGTCTAATTTGATGCTCTGCTTCTCGCATACGAGTTATTTCACGTTTTGCCCGTAATGCTTAATCGAATCAATTTAGATTTTAATTCGATAAAAAACGATAATTGTAAAGTATTTTAGTTCGAAAACGGTACAAAACAGCAGTACATAACGGTACAGATGTTCTTTTTGTATGCTATATGGATCCAACAACTATGTTTATTGTAATGTACATTACGAGGATATGGTAATACTTGTGCAGAAGATTCCTTCGAGGTTCTAGTTTATACCTTTAAATTAAAGTCCAATCCAATGTCCAATATCTAAATAAGATAATTTAACGTAATTTAATTTTCAATTCAACACTACAAAATAGTACATTGTACATCAAGGGAGGTAAGTACAGAATTAATAACGAGAGTGTTTGTGCTTTTAATTACTCGAGTTAGTATTCCGCTTACCGACCGTGATGCATACAATGTTTTTCATCACACTTGCCGCCAAAAAAAAAGTTTTAAGACAAAATATTATTAAATTACCATTTCTGTTACTCCCTAGGGAATTTCACTTTTCTATTACTCCCGCTATGCATGCAAGCAATGGCACGCTTAGACAGCAAGTGTGATGAAAACAAATTTAAGTCTGTCGTTAAACCTATAACAATGTTGTTGTTAATTTTACATTGCATGTTCATAGGCCATACATCGTAGCTGTCAAATCGCTCCATGATTATAAATGTATGTAAATTTGGTTCCTGCAGTCGTAATGAGTTGGCAAGTAAGGTTTGAGTAAGTGTTCATGGGCAGGTACGTAAAGTAGTCTATAACACTCGCACAGATAGTTATATTGGACTACACGTATTGGACGTACAACAGTCCATTGCGTTCGCTCTACTACAGTCAAGTGCAAAAATAAGTATCGAAAGAATTTTGAAAATCTACAAATGTCACCAAGTGTTCAGATAATAAGTAACCATTTATTTATATATAGAATAATGAATAGGTATATAAGTAATAATAGCATTAGTTATAAGTTTAGTTAACCATGATTATTGCCACTGTGATTACATAATAAGTAAGAGTAGATAGATACTAATAATGTAAGATTGTCACTAAGTATTTTGTCTTTATAAATTTTATAATATTCATAAAAATATGAAAATGTTAATGTTTGCTACGCCCATCAGGGTTCATGTGTCATATGTAAAATATTGTCCATGAGTGCAATTTAATAAATAAATGATAAATGGTATATTATAACATGTTACATTATATTTAGTCATACCTAAAAGAGACTCATGCCTGCAGTCAAACTGTGGAAACAGTTTTGCAGGGAACTGTATTAGATATACGTTTATTGTATGCTGTAATAATAAATAATAATAAAAAAAATAATCCGCTCATAAATATGTTACGACATTCTTATTACACAGAATTATAGTGCACTGGGACATATTTTTGAACATTTTTGAGTGTACATCAGTAGACCGTACGATGATCATTATAAAATAAATAAATATCATTGGACATCTTACACAAATCGACCTAGTCCCACGGTAAGCTCAATTAAGGCTTGTGATGTGGGTACCAAGCGACGATATATAATAATAGATAGATACATATAGATACTTAAATACATAGACAACCATGACCAAGGAACAAATATTTGTGATAAATAAATACACAAATAATGCCCTCGCCGGGATTCGAACCCGGAACCTCCAGCTTCGTAGGCAGGGTCACTACTAACTAGGCTACGCAGGCTGACAAATTGATCTGTCGCTACGTTATTCTACTACTTACTTTGTATCCATCCCACTCGTACTCGGGTATTGGTACGAGCGAGCCAAAAAGAAGTACGGCTACAGAGTGAGAGTAATTGACTACATACTTCATGTTTCGAGTCAACGCTAGCGTAAACGTTTCTTGCCAACTCGTGGTAAACAAAATCATGAACATAGTTGCAACTTCATCAATAACTCGCGACGGTGCGCGGGAGTTTAAGTACTGCTCTACGTGTTCCTTATACAGAGTGGCTAGTAAGTAGCCCGACAAACTTGAAAGGTGTATTCCTAAACACATTTTGAGGCTATAATGTCATATGAACTTTTCTGGATTCGACATGTTATTCAAAAAACTATTTTCATCACAAGTCACTGAAAAATGTCTGCACGATTAAAATTCTTACGCTAGTAGTTTTCATTTCGACGTATTCACTGATTAAAGTTAGAGAAAATGAGAAAAAAGTTTCAGAAAAATGTTGAACTAAAAAAATCATTCAAAAATACTGAAAAAAAATCTTTCCCTACAATTTATAACTGGTCATGTACAAAAAAAAATCAATCTAGCACAAAAAAGAATTAAAAAATTTTTTTTTGTTCGGAAAAAAAATGTGACAAATGTCATATGTTACATTTTTTTTTACTTCTTTTGTCATCAAAAATGCATTGGTAAAGTCTGCCGATATACTCATTCCCACCCTGTATACCTACGTCGAGTATGAAGTAATGTTTCGGTAATTTATCTACTGGTACGACATGATTGGTTAGATTCCTTTAAACAGCTTGCTCTTCTATATTAAGACATGCATTATAATATAGGTATGTATTTACTATACATACTTGCGAAATTTAATGTAAGTACAAGTAGCCTACCGAGATAGAGATCTAGTCACAAGACCTGCCACAAACTTCGAAGTTAGTAAATATTAAACATTTGTCTGTCGCACAGAATTAGATTTGGATAGAAGAAACAAGTTCATTCATTTGTATGGCGGCCGAGCGTGTCAGATTTTGTACTGAAGTTGTTACTTGCCTATGATTTTAAATATATCTCAGGCCCTTGAGTATTCATATTTTTTTGTTGTTGCAATTAATATTACTTAAGGAGGCATAATTAATGTTTTTGTTCACTTCAACTTACAAAATTTGACGCCCGAAAGCTGCAAGCTGCGATTAAAGACGGACAACTCAGTGGATTTCACTGAGTTCATTATTTTGACACGCTAAGTAGATACGTTTGCTTGATCTATGGTATATATGACATCTGTGGTCTGTTCACGTTGATGGCACTGTTTCGAAGTTCGTGTTGGGCCATTGGGGATTGAATTGAAACAGAGGCAAGTTGAAATGAGACCTCTACATGACAATACATACTTTTGGATATCTTGCAAACACACACTCACGCATACGTCATTAATTTACGAGTATGTCAGTCTACCGCTGGATATAGGAGTTTCCTATTAACATAGGTTACGCCATAGGCCTATGGACGCATTAGGGTCTCCCCAAACCTATGGACCCTTTCACGTTTTTAAGGCAAATCGCGCCGTATCACTGTCGATAGGTTTCGTCCGAGTTAGCTCTTTATATAGCAGAATTGACAACGTTTCAAAATTTTCAATGTCCCTAAATCCAAAACCATTTCGAGACATACGCATGTAGATCATAAAAATATATTTTTTATCGCAATATTTTTGTAAAAAATCATAATAACAGTTTAAGGGGAAGTGACGTGTGGGAAGTGACACTTATCACCGATTTTCGTCGTTTTCTTATGTGTTTGAAACATCAGTACTTGTGACGTCATTTAGCTGATTCTTGACGTTTGTAACTTACGCTTTTTCTGCTCGAAGTAGTAATAAAAGGGGATTTTCTCATTAAATTTTGCAATGTAATTGAATATATAAATAAATTGAAAATAAAATATACGTGTATCTTTTAATATTGTGTGCTTTCAAAACAGACAATAAAAACTAGCACTAAAAAATATGAAATATGAAATAATGGGCAGCAGCGTTATCATAGTGGACACATTACTCCGATCGCCAATCCGGTTGTCCAGCGTGGCGATTATGGGCATTTACCTCCTAATGCGTCTATACGCATAGTTAATAGGAGAGACCTACGTCCAGCTGTGGACTAACATAGGCTGATGATGATGATGATGGTAGCAGAATTGCCAAATAACAAGTGTTTGATTATTAACAATAAATCTGATAACTTTTTAATTTTTACGTAACTTTCACGGCCAACCCAAAACAATGAAATCCAATAACATTGCTCTGATTCCGATAAACCATTCAATAATTACAGTAAAACGCACGAAACAATCTCAATAACAAAAACAATCACTAATTTTCCTTTCACGTTTAAATGTCTACAATTATAGTTTACTCCCAAGGACAGATTGGACATAAGATATAGGAATTAGTACGACAGTTAAAGACGTAGACAAGGTTAGTTAATTTACGTAATAGTAAAACAATCACTATTCATTTACTCTCAATACAAGACTGGAAAAAGGCAGACAATGCCATTTCTCGAACGATGTTAGCAAAATACAGGGCTAATATTAATAATGTATGTATTGTCAAACTCATTCGAATTCGGCGGTTCGGGGATTGTATGTGAAGGGTTCGGAAAAAACATGTCCAGTGCTTAAAAAAATCAGGGCAAATTCACAACTTATTCTGTTAAAAGTAAGGTGGTTTTTCCTTCTGTAAATTGAATTGACTAGACATGTTCTTTCCGTGGACCCTTCATATTATAATATTAAACTGAATCGGCTTTTTTTAAACGGCAGTCGTTATTTTATTTTTTTATTTATTTTTCTGGTATTAATAAGCCCTTTTCTTAATTTACCCACCTACAAACATAGACTACGTGGATGTTTGCATAATTTTGCATAACAAACGCGTGACTCAGGTGACCGTAATCACGGCAATAACTGAAAAAAGTTGATTCATACAGTAGCTTAATATAATCAAAAGATTCTTTATTAAAGTACCTACGCCTAACAAGCGTTTTAGAATCGTCATCACATTCGTTAGAAAAAATTGCCCTCTGGTCTGTAGTTTTCGTATTTAAATTGATTGCTTGACAAGGTATTTTTTTTATATCTTGGCAAACCAAACTTCAAGTCATTGAAATTTCTAATATTGTTTTTTTCTTGTACCTTTTTACCGAAGAATCCGCTTAAAATATTGTAAAACGCGTAAGAAATGTACCTACATGTGCGATGGCATATAATATAATTATGTGATTAACGGCCGAAGATTTATTGGATGGCAGTTCACAACTATAAACTGTCCATCTTTTTTATTAACACAGGAACATACATATACGTTTTTTTGCGAAAAAGAATTCATGCAGTTAAATATCCGAACGGGCCTATAAAACTGTAGCCAGTTGTCGGTCCCATTTGAAGTAATCGGCAGGCAGACGCAATAATTCGGAAATCGTAAACAGCTCCAGTTTTCACAATTACCTATAATGATATCATTAGTTTACACATTTCACCGGTTTTCTCAACAGGAAGGTATAACTAGCGGAAAATATATCAGTAGCTACTTCAATTATACCACTTTTTATACTATCGACATATCCGGTGCTATAAATGGATGCAAAAAGGAGAGGTCTTATAGAGTTGTAATGAAGAAATTATTATTTAACTGTTACTACTTACTTACACTGATCTTTTTTTCTCTGGATATTGTGCATGAAATGTTGTTTCTAACCAGAAAAATACATACTGGTTTTTAACTGCTTTTATTCTAGCGCAAATATACCCTTTTTTAGTCATTAGCGTTTTGCTATCAGTTCAGTTTATTCGCTAAGTTTATTTAATAATATTATCTAATTTTAATTTGAATTATTCTATTGACATTTCATAAAATCAAATTGTACCTTTTATTTATTATACTATATAGTTTGCAAATGTAACAAGTGACTAGACATAATGAAATAGTTGAAATTTAATTTTACACGACTGAGTGATCAATATCACTGACATCTGTTTTCACACGCCTACTTAGACTGAATATATTAAGGGATGCACTATTTGTTATTTAAGATCTTCATGGAAGTGTTCATTGTTTGTGAATAAACGATTTCATTTAATTTCATTCGGTCGCGGTAGGGCTAAAGGTTTACATTCGTTAGTTCTGAAAACAACGTCATAATATATACACCCTTTTCCAAAATAGACGGCGCTTTATACCCTTTTTCACTACAACCTCAGAAACAAGGGTCGAAATCGATAGTATCTTTACTAATCGCGACATTTAAAGTCATATACCGATCACGAAGACGCACGCAGGTAAATCAAGTAATCAAATCGCTAAGCACCTGTCAGGTACCATGTCATAACAGAGGAACGCGATCGATCCATGTCAGTGCGCAGCATTCCGGCGCAGTATAATCGCCGAATTATATCGATAGCGATAGCAATCGCTAATTGATCGCAATCGTGTTGCACCATCCGGTTAATGCAGTCAACAAATTGTTATAAGGAGGTATTGTTGCTTCGTTGATGTTATTCTTTCTAATCAAACCGGAATCAGAAAGGGATTCGAGAGTACTGTCGACACAACAAATGACACAGCATTTACCAAGAAAAGAGTTGTTTATAGATGTAGTGAGTGATTAATTAATCTATTGTCTGTAAGTCTTTGCCCTTAAACTATAAATATATGAATAAAACTATGAATATATCCTAGATTGACTACACTGTTGTGTCAATAGTACTTTCGAATCCCATTCTAATCACGGTTTGATAATACCCTATGTCAACTACTAGCTGAAAATGACAGTAAGAGAAATCGGAAAAGATTTCTCACGAGTTTTTTAACGTCACTTTAGCATAGTTATGGAGTGGTCACAACTCCTTCAGTACCGTTTGGTAACCAAAGTTTCGTAACCAGCTTCGAAATGAGAATAAAATCCCAATAGGTAACTGGCTTTAAATCGGGAGTTTGCCAGTACCGATTTGTAGCCACGTTTAAGTAATCAGCTACCAAATCCGGCTACGAGATGGGAAACCATATTTCCCATTTGGCAGCCAGCTACGAAATCTGGCTACCAAAAGGTTCTAAAGGCACAATTGGACGTACTTACCTTAACCCTGAATACCACATGTCTTGATTCAGTTCACTTGCGCAGGAGTAGCCCCCCCCCCTCTTCTGTCCCCCCCTCGCCCCGGGCAGGTTGAGTAACGTTTGCGCAACGAACAAGAAACAAAAGTCGATGAAAGTCCGACCGGTCCAGCGAAAGTTAACAAAAAACCTGTACAGTCGAACCGATCTTGAGAAGGCCTAAACAAACGTTGACGTCGTTTGGAGGTTGGCTTGAAAGAAAAACATATTTCGATAGTTTTATATAAAAAATAATTCAAGACAACACAAAGATAAAATATATTCACGAGCCACGCGTTTAAGAGCCACGCTGTTGTGTCACCTAAATCTACTTAATGTTTTTTTTTATATGTACCTTTATCTGTGTATCTTTATTTGTATCACTTTTAATTTTAGTTTCATGACGCATTGGTGTAAACTGTAATGTCGTGTAAACTTTTGTTCAATAAATAAATAAATAAATATTTGTTAAGCCAAACAATTTTCTTGACATATTTTGTGGGGTGGATTATGTATAAGTGGAATTATACCTTAAATTATTGATGATTCATGCCAATGGATTGATAGATACCATTACAAAGCTTTCATGAAGACAAAACAGGAGCTCCGTCGAATTATATCCTAAAATAGATACTTATTGTAATTGTAAACAAAAGCCTGTTCAGTGTACTGGTTGAATTTGATGATTAAATTATTTTTATTAGATCAGCTCCTCACGATTTATCATATGATTCATATGACATAAGATATAACCGATGTCTGACTCTTCGCCGTACTTTCGTATAATGGGATTTTACTTAATTTCGTTTGTTTGCTGATCCTAAATATGTATTTAATAGCTTCAAATTGTAAAATAACAATTTGAACATATTGTGAAACTACAAATCAAATGATTTATTAACTAAATATTTATATATATAAATAAAAATAAATATTATAAATAATAAATATTTATATTTTTATATAGGTGATCTTGGTCGTTTTTCTTTGGTATATGACATCTAATATTTATAATTTAACAATTTGAACTTTATTATTTCATAGGAATTTACTTGGAACTGATTTATTATTTTTACTTTAAAAAACAATAATCCTAAAGTAAGTAAGTAAGGTTTGAGAATAAATCACCCGAAAAATATGAAGTAAATTAAATTCGCGTATTTTTTTATTTTTGAAGGTGTGGTGGCTCAGTGGTTTAGACGTTTGACTTTCAATCCGGAGGTCGTGGGTTCAAATCCTGGCTCGTACCAATGACTTTTTCTTATGTACGGAATATCAGATGATATTTACCATTAGCTTTCGGTGAAGGAAAACATCGTGAGGAAACCTGCATACATCCGCGAAAAAATTCAAAAGGTGTATGTGAAGTTCCCAATCCGCTTAGGGCCCGCGTGGGGACTATAGCCCAATCCCTCTCATATATGACAGGAGGCCTGTAGGTACCCAGCAGTGGGACATTATATAGGCTAAAAATATATATAAATATTTTATTTTTATTTTATGTACTTGGGGCATCAACAGCAGTACATAAGAAATTTACAAAACTGAGTGTACAGTAAACAAAGACAATAAAATACAATCAACATGCAATAACAAGATAGAGCGTGCGCATTTATACTAACTAACATTAACATTTATTCTGACAGTTCGTTGGACTCACGCCACAGTGCTGCCATCTCACCGCCCCATAGCGGCTGAAAAAGCATCAAAAACCCTCATTACTCGTATAACAACAACTGTTACAAAAGATTAACTGAAGCCGAGTGTACTGTTTGACTGTCCGGTCAGCGACACCATTGATTTTTTACTTTTCGACCATTACGTTGATACGGAATCAATTTACGGATTAGTGGGCCTCTGAAGTGTTTGCTTAGCCGGTAATTCCGTAATTGGCAGAAAGCGAACCGAAAACCGCGAATTTCTACTTCTTGTTTTGGGTACGGTATAACTTCTATGGTGATTTTGTTATTGGTTCCCACCGATTTTGTTCGGTCCAAATACCGAGCAACCGATATAGCTTTTAGAATCGCTACACGCCATGGCAGTGGGCGGAGTAGGTTGCATGTAGAAACGATGACCGTTGGGGAAGAAATGTTCTCAAATGGCTACCGCGTACATCGCAGCGCGGGTAGGCCCCCTTTAGGTGGACTGAAGACCTGGTCCAGGTCATAGGAGTCCGTTGGATGCGGGTGGCACGGGAACGTCACTGTGGTAATCTTTGGAGGAGACGTATCTCCAGCAGTGGATGTCCTTCGGCTGATTATGATGATGAAATACTTGAATAAAAGAATTTGCCCTCAAGCGACTTGGATATTCATTAAACTGTTACGTACCAAATTGGTAAATTAATGCTCTGGTTTTCACGCTCTGTTATTTGTTTTGTATTGAATGCAGCCTACAGGCATCTTTACTTGCTTTGCCCAAACGTTGGCCGGTTGATAATGCTTCATGTTACGATATTCGGTTTTTCTTTTAGACTACTTCTTCTGTTTGTTTGTCCTTTCCTTTTCCCACTATCTCGTATTTTGTAAGTTATCTTTTTCAAGTAATTAAAGTTGAAAATTTTAATGAATGGCTACTCGAAAGATGTCGGATTTAGGAAAAAAAACTCGAATTTAAAAGGCAATTATTTCACTGAATATTTTATTAGGACTTTACGAAAGTCAAGTCAAGAATCTGATATCAGTCAACAACAAATGTGATACTGATATAGCATGCAGCAATGTAGTATAATTTTATTTTAGCCTATTCACTTCGAAGTAGTATTTTCATGGCTGTAATCGTTTATAGTTCGGGAGGAAAGTCGAATAAAGTGAGATGTGAAGGTCCGCCACCAGTCAGTCCTTAATATTTTTGGCAAAAGATGGCAAAACGTGCACTGCATTAGGCACATATATGTGTACCTAGTGTAGTATTGTATTGTGTTCTGGCCATTTTCTGCTACTCGACATCCCACGTGCCTATTTTGGCCAACGCTGGCCAAATACTTCTTGATGGGGATTTAAAGGGATTTCTTAACATACATCCTTGAATTTCTTCGCAGATATATGCAAGTTTCCTCACGATATTTATCTTCACCGTAAAGCACTTGTAAATATAAAATGTTATATCGTAAGTACATAAGTTTTTTGAAAAACTCATTGGGACGAGCCGTGGATTGGACCGACGACGTAGCAGCAGCATGCAGAAACCGTGCGTTTTACCCCTCGACCACAAGCAATGCATTGTATTATATCTCCAAGTGTAAGTTTGACAAAGTGACAGTCGATGTTGATCAAATGGCAGCCCACACCGTCCAGCAATCACGCGGGCTCGCAGAGAAACGCGGCTATTGCCCCGCGCGCGGCTCCACTCTCGCGCATCTTCACACGTCACCGTGACGTCATAACCTCTCCGTACTCCAGCTGGAAGCCAGATGAACCTATAGGGCGGTAGAAGGTTAGGAAATGCCAAGCCGGCCAGTATTAACGCCAATGGCATGGAGAGAACAGCTATTGCCGCATCTCCGACAATCGTTTCCGTGACGTCATTGGCTTTTCGGCATTTCAGCTTCCCATAGAGCCAGACGGATCTACAAGACAGTGGATGGTTGGGAATTGTGTTAGTTGATGGAACTGGTAGACAAAACCACGCAGTCACGTGGATTCCGGGCTCGAATATATCATCATCATGCAGTCCCTCTCAGATCACTGCTGGACTGTAGGCCTATCCAATTAACTATGCGTATCGAAGCATTCAGGAGGTAAATCCAATGCAAGCCAATTGGCGATCACAGTAGTGTCCACTATGATGTGATGCTGCTACCTATCATCAATCTAGGAAAATTCATTGACATTTGAATTCCTTAGTCGACTCTTACATCCACGGAAAGATTTGGGGAGGTAACTGTATGAGGTGGTGTATTCTTACTGCCGTCACGACGCGGCGCGCATACGAACGTGTACAATTTAACTCTGACACATGTCCTTAACCTCTCGGGGCTCCAGCTTCCCATATAGCCAGACGGGCGTATAGGACGGTGGAAGGTTTAGCAATCTGACAGTTTATGGAAATTTAAATTGAATATGAAACGCTACTCCGACAGGCGTCGGGCCTAGCCGAGTTTCTTGGACTCTTCTGGGCTCGGCTAGGAGTAGTCATTGTAGTGAACCAGCGACAAAACTCCCAGTGCCTACTTCAACTTCCATCTGACACCCCAGATCAGGTTGAACCGTTTCAACCGATCTTGCTGGAGCGCAAACTGGTAAAAGTATTCCAGTGTAGTACCAACTATCGTAACCCGGTCTGGATAGCTCTTGGATATTCCCCAGGAAACCCACCGGCTGTCCGATCGCCGCCCCCTGTAGCATAACCTAAGTCAGGTTAAAAAAATATCCGGCCATCTAAGAGTGTTTCCACTGCCTTTAGATATCTCGCATGACGGGTGACGGATAACAACGGGCCCGGCTGCCCCAGTGCGCTAGATTCGGTCGCGTGCGCGCGCCGGCGTGCCTGCGCCCGCGCGTGGAAATCAGCGTGCGGCTTCCGTCACTGAGAGCATACATTCTTAGGTCGACCACCCGGAGCATTATCAATCATCATCATCATCATCATATCAGCCGAAAGACGTCCACTGCTGAACATAGGCCTCCCCCAAAGATTGCCACAATGACCGGTCCTGCGCCACCCGCATCCAGCGGACTCCTGCGACCTTCACCAGGTCATCAGTCCACCTTGTGGGGGGCCTACCCACGCTACGCCTTCCGGTACGTGGCCGCCACTCAAGAACGTTCCCGCCCCAACGGCCATCGGTTCTACGCGCAATGTGCCCCGCCCACTGCCACTTCAGTTTAGCGATTCGGAGAGCTATTTCGGTTACTTTGGTTCTGCTGCGGATGGTCTCATTTTTAATCCGATCACGCAGAGAGACTCCTAGCATAGCCCTCTCCATTGCCCTTTGGGTGACTTTGAGCCTTCTTATCAAGCGACGTCATTTTTAGGGTTCCGTAGCCAAAATGGCAAAAACGGAACCCTTATAGATTCGTCATGTCCGTCTGTCCGTCTGTCCGTCTGTCACAGCCAATTTACTCGAAAACTATAAATGCTACAGTAACGAAATTTGGTAAGGATATGTGTTGTATAAACCGCTACAGGAATGTGATACTAAATTGTAAATAAAACCATTGGGGTGGGGGCCCTCCATACATGTAACTGAGGGATAGAATTTTTTTTTTAGTTGTACATAAGCGTGTGGGGTATTAATAGAAAGGTCTTTGAAAATGATATGAAGGTTTATACATCACATTTTTATTTAAGCAAATCGTTTTCGAGATATCAGGTCTCAAAGTCTGAAAAATGTGTCCCCGCCCTCTATTTTTTAAACTACGCGATATAAAATTCTGAAAAAAATATACGTTATGCACATTAATAAACTCTATCAACGATTTTTGGTTTGATAAAATTATCTCCTATAGTTTTTGAGGTAGATTGATTTAACTGTATTTTTTTAATAATAAATTGATAATGGTACGGAACCCTTTGTGCGCGAGTCCGACTCGCACTTGGCCGGTTTTTTTAAAATCTGTCTTAGGCTTTATGTTACAGGGAACGTTAAAGCGATCTGACAATGGGTTGCCTGGGGAAAATCCGGGCCCTAAAAATAGTCACTTTTTAGCGATGGAGGCAAATACAAATGATTTGCCTGATGGTAAACAGTTACCGTACACTATTGAAGTCTCGTCGAGATCCAAACATACCAAATATTAAGTTTATCTGTAATTGATAAATCATGTTTTTTATGTCACTCGTTGCCATGGTTACGTGGGTTGTACTCCTGGGTCACCTTTATGACCTTTAAAACAGTTTAATATTAATGCGTGCTAGAAGGAGTCTTCCATGCATAACTAGTGACGTGTTTTCACAATCGAGATATGGGCAATGTATGAATGTTCCCCGTGTACGAATGGTCCAACTACCCCTACAATTTTACAAAACTTAGATTTTTTTGACGGTTACGTGGTTTTTCCATGGTGGTTCACCCAGTAATCACGTTATTAAAGCGTGGAGCTACTTTCTTCTAGCAAACTATGGAACTTCTAGGAAACTATTCCCCTGATGGGTGTTGACAAAATAGCAACAAAAAAACGTGATTGAACCAAATACGGACTAAATTCAGATTAAAATCTTTGACATTTTTTTAAAGCCTACATACATATTACAGACTACATCATTTAAATATTTTATCGAGCTAATGAAATTAAATTCAACTTTCCATTTTACAAATTAATTAAAAAATTATGAAGAGCGGTATTTCATTTCGAGCAAAACGTCTATGCAATAATGTATTCCGAATTCGAAATATCGCCAACGCTATGTTAAAATTGAAGTGTGTGGCGTAAATTATCCAAAGAGACGTAGGCTTAACAAAAAACACTACTCATAAAATCTGATCTACAGGCCTACTACCGCGAAAATCGTAATTCGGTGTTTCGGTGTGTCGGGCGATTTTGTTACGCGTTTTTTTTGTTCATTACCATCACCACTTTATTTACCGTTTTATAAAAGCAAACGAGACTATTATGCCAGAATAGCAGACAAACATGCGTCTGCTACAAGATAATCGAAAATGACTCCACTTTTTATACGCAGTTCGTCAATAATTTGGGAATGGTAATGACTTGATTGTTGTGACTGAATAATCGCATAGAACTACCCAATTCGTAAATTTCGAGGTTTTTTCTCTGTCACTCCATTTAAGGCGTTATTAAAGTGAGAGAGACAAATCCTCGAAATTTGCGGATTTCGAAGTTCGCGGTAGGGCCGCAGACCTCTTATTTCCATCTCAAATAAACTATACAAATAAAAAATGGATTTGAAACTTATCCATTACCAGTATTATTACTAGTTACATTCGTTAAGTAATCCCTTTAAAAAAGAGAGGCTAAGTAACACTTTCGACCTGTAAATTGAGTTACAGAAGTGACTTTCTCAACTGTCAATATTACAACAGCTTCCTCGCGGCGATAACATCTCAAATATACACAATAGTTGAGTATCCGTTTCACATGGTGTAAATATTGTGCAGTATTTTAACTCCTAACTGCTAATCGTTATTGTCTAGATGTTGTAGCCCGTAACACATGGTTTTTCTGTCGAAAAAATCTGTTAAACGTTTTAATATTACAATCTACTTTAAAGCAAGATAAGCAAGATATAAGTGGATACACTCAATAAATAACACCGATTGTGTTAAAATCTTTAGACTGGGTTTCGTTTACGAAAACGAACAGGCATTCGATAAAATATTCTAGGTTTGTCAATTCTCAGTTGGCAACAAACATGCAGATTATCTTAGGTATATCAACTTAATGAACGTGTGATCGCAAAATTTATAAACTCTAAACAATTTAGACTCTGACCATATCAAACATTGCTTCTATTTTTATTAAGGTAGATTCTTCCTATTGCAGAATATATACGATAGCTCGTATGCGTATTTTGAATACAAGGTAAATTTAATATACCATCAATTTATTTATCTTGTATCGAAATTAAAATTTCAATCTACTTATGTACTTCAAAGTTCTTTCTTCGTTCATCTGTTAACAATAAAGTACTTGGAAACACTAATTCTGATACAGGAAACTATCACGGTACCACTAAGTTGAATGAAACTTGACCCGCAGACATGGCGACGCCGAGCTATCAACTGCCATAATTGTATTGTGTCTCCACCCACATTACCTAACACCTGTCATCGGAACTTTCTTCAAACATTTAGAAACCCGGATCCGCGACATCTCGCGGAAATGCTTTGAATTATTCATGGAATTATGCTCATTAATCGATTGAGAAGGTTAATCCGATCAAGGTTGGGTGAGAGTGGTCGAATAATTTCTTTCGCACTATCACTTTTCCCATCAGGTTTGCTGAACTGCAAAATTTTACGACAAAAGCTTAAATTTGCATGGTCTTTTAATATACGAGAAGGTACAAGACAAATATCTACATATTTTAGTACCCCATCATACCCAATTAGCAGTGATCGGTTTTTTGGATTCTCCCGGCGGGTCTCCTATAGTAACTAGAAAAATAAACTTTAATTATGTTGCCATATTTTTGATTCATAAAGTATGCTCTTGTGTGTATAATACAATAAAGTTAAAATAGTTACACCCGTAATTTTTCATACGCGAAATTCCGCTAGGGGGAACCCAAAAAACCGATCACTGCCAATTAGGTACAAACTAAAAAAACGGGACAAGAACGATCAGACACGCAGACTCAGAGTTCCGATCCCGCTCATAAAAATTGTATGCCTCTATGCTTTCTAGAGAAATACAGAAACACTGCCACGCGAAGTGTGTCTATTTACAACTGTGTTGTGTGTACTTCAGATTCTGTTCGGATGAATTTTAGGCAGGATAGCACAGTTTTCGTGCCTTTTGTTAAACTTTTAACACTGATTTGTTGCTATGGGCCGAGATGCCCGAGAGCTTTTGTCAATCTTGTCTTTTTCTTTGCGGTGTCACATAAGTATATAACTACTGATTCATCATTAAAATGAAACGATCCGTAAAAATCATAAAATAAGTGTCCGTTTCTGTATACACGCTTTTCTTTCCCAACAGAATAAGTTATGAACAAAAACAGACGGTATAATATACCTATGTTTTGTATTGTGACTATAACATTAAAATATTAGTTCCTTGCATGTATTATATACTTTTATAAGTATAGTCTCTTATATGTCGATAGTGTCTTGTACTATCACTGTTATAAATATTTGAAATATTCTTAGAGCGACATAAAAGTTTGTCACATATTTTAGCGACCTTCCTGGTATAAGATAATATTAACGGTGACTGTACCACCTACACAATTCGCCTTCCGTGTGGAACTTTCTATAAATTATTAATAAGCACTCGTTATTATTAAATTAGCATTATTATCCATTACAGTAATAGTATTGTGTAATTACCCAGTTTACGCAACATTAGGCGGCATACTTTCGATTTGTCTTCGTTTCGGCCATCGAATATACCTGACAGTAACAGATTTGATTTGCATAATTTGAAAATGGATATAATATTGGATTGATGGCTGGTTAGTTGTTTGTAATCGAGGCGAGGAGCGTAGATGAAAAGTTACATATTATCTGCGACCATAATAACATGGACGTCTAACGCCAGCTCAAAAACGCCCCCAAAAACAATTGTTCAATTGTACCAGGATGGGCAGGACATAGCGCTTTTCTTAACCCCGCGCATATGTCGACGCAACATCTTTGACAAATGCTTATAGAATATAGCCAATCAAAACGTTGATGCACCAATCACAACTATTTTTAAATAACGGTTTAAGTTTTTATAGGTTGACATTGAAATTCATTACCGTGACGCATTGAAGAGGGGGTGACACTTGTCAACTGAAATTCAGGACCGTTTTTGAAAGGCAATTTAATATGGCGTGCGGCTTCCATGTTTCATTTGTTCGTAGCATATTATGATAAAGTATTTTGTTGTAACTCTGCCTTTTCATTTCCGAGTAGAGTCCTTATTAAATAATAAAATAGTACATTACGACACAAGTGCGAAAAACATGAAATTGGACACGAGTTACGAATTTCGTTTTTGCACGTGTCTCGTACGACGTTTTTTAGTGCAGATGGCCCTCCGAAGTTTTTGAACTGACGTAAAATGACATCTCCTCGCACTAAATGAGCAATATACAGGAGACTACAAAAATGTGTACCTAATACTCCTTACTACAACTATAGCTGTAGCAATGCAACGATAGAGTCCTTTTTTGGGCGGTGAGTGAAATGGGTGAATTAAGTAGGTATCTACTATCTATTAAGTATTTCATTGAAATGTAAAAAAGTAGGTTTTTGTGAAAGTTTTTAGTAGGCAAACTGCTTATTATAAAACTGACGGATCGCCAATAAACCTTTTGAAATAAATTTAGCTCCGAAATTAATTTATACGAGGATTGTTAAATAGACCTTTAGCATCAAAAGTTTCAGAGGTTAAAAAGCGTTTGTTTACTTTTACAATACAGACTACAGACACAAAGACTTTTAAATTTACATCACATCATCAGCCTCCGTTAGTCCACTGCTGGACGTAGGCCTCTCCTACTAACTATGCGTAAAGACGCATTAGGAGGTAAATACCCATAATCGCCATACTGGGCAGGCGAATTGGCGATCGCAGTAATGTGTCCACTATGATGACGCTGCTGCCCATCATCAATCTTTTATCAAAGAATGGTCAGTTCCGTGACACTTCAATCCCTTAGTCGACTCTTACGACACCCGCGAGAGGAGTTGGGGTGGTGACAAATGTAGTCTTATTGTCCGTCACCACACGGTCAACGAATTTTTCATATGTGTGGATATATTTTGCTGACTGTACCTAAGACAAGTGTGTGTCAGCTCCGATGCCCTTGAACCGCAGTGAAAGTGCGCGGGCGCTCCATACAAATCACCATCGTTCCGGTGTGCGGCTACTCGATAGATGATGATGATTAATTGCGGTCGAATTACAGAAACGTCGGTTGGTTTAACATTATAAACTTATTATGTGTTACGTAAACATTTCTAAGAAAGTTGAAGATTACACGAAGAAGAAAAAAGATTTATTGTGTAATTGTCTAATTATCGTCATAGGTACATATAATTAATCATTATAATCCTAGTTAGTAGCTAGACTACTCGTAATGTAACGTCTTACTCAAGCAAAAATACCTACTTAACTTTATAATTTTTATATATTACTTATTATTGTACCTATTTTTAATCGTGCCTTTCATTTGAGGTATTTCATAAAAAAATTAATTGAAAACTTCACCATTTCTTATTAAATCAGACCAATTTTTTTTATTAATCCTGAATACCTACCTGATCTTTCAGATATTTTTTTTATTACTAAGATAGATTTAGCTCGTGATTCTGATGATGGAATGAGCCCATGCACGCAAGTCCTGGCCTACTACCGCGAAAATCGAAGTTCGTAAATTTCGAGGATTTTTCTCTGTCACTCTAACGAAGGCGTCATTAGAGTAAGAGAGACAAATCCTCGAAAACGAAAAATTTGATTTTCGGGATTTTCGGAAAAAGCTCGACATCATTTGGATGAACTTATAACAATAAAAAAATTCGTATTATTAGAACTAGATCCGAGTTTAACTTTGCTGTTATTAGGTATATGTTTTGTTTTGTAAATGAAGCTTATACAAGAATTTGAGCTTTTTATGGATGTTATTATGTCATTGACCCTATTTTTTACAGCAATGAGCTCAATGGTGCGTGTAATTTAAGGATTCCGACCGGGAGCGGCCAGGATGCCGTAATATTTTGATATCAACTTTTTGTTGTAGACCACAGGTTGCGCGTTTTTTGTCCACCGGAATGTTGATAGCATGACACATGGCGCAGTAGTAGGGTTTCTCTGTATTTTTTTCAAAAATTATCGGGTTGTTTGAGCAAATCTAATATATTGTCGTATTGTACAACTTTACCTACATTTCATATAATTAATAAATAAAAAGGCAAAAACCTTTGTCATTAACTCATTATTATAGGTTTTTTTTTCAGAGAATATAATTATTTTCTTATTTCGATATTTAATGTGCCCTAAAACGGATTTTTCGTTAAATCCTGTAGATTATACTTTTAGAGAGGTAGCGAAATTCGAGTACTAATTAGCATTAATTAAATAAATATTAAACATAAATTAAAAAAAAACATAAATACCTTATTGAAAAACGCCTCAAAATTCACAATTCCAACACAGAGTTTTCAAAACAGTCACAAGAACAAAAATTCCTAACAACCGAACGTTGACATCACATTTTCTCCATAAAAATGGTTCATCGTCTGGCTCCCCGGTTACGCGGTTACCCGGTGGTTACCCGGTGGTTACGAAGTGGATACGGTGTGGTTACGGAGCGGCGAGAGGTGCGCTTGCGTCGACGCGCGGTTTGCGACTGCGCGATGGGGAGGGACGCTTTGAGAATGTCGTTTCTTTTGTGAGGGTTAGGTTATTTTGTAATTTGGCGGTCTTGTTTGATCGCGATTTGTGCTTGTTTTTATATACCTGCTAATTTGACAGTTATTCAATAAACAAAATAAACCCTTAAAGAGTTTTAATTGTAGAAAATTAAGTACCTAGTTTATTCGAAAACTTACATACTTTTACAAACAAGACAAGACTCAGATCAGGGCGTCGGGAATAATTTTTTAATATTATTTAGTTTTAATTTAAAGTTATATATGAAGGGGTTTTATTTTGTTAAGGCAGGTTTAGCTTAATTAATTCAGTTTATAGTATTAACATCTTAGTTTAGCAGTGAAACACAATTTATCGAATAGAAAAGTTCTATATTATTATGATACATTTTAACCGAAATGGCCTGGAAAGATGCAAACATATTGTAAACCTCAAACACAACAAATCCCAAACTTTCAGTACCTCTCCAAATATGCCCATGCCCTTTGATATGATAATCATTCTTTGTGTACTTAACAATCTAGTTAATTTAGGAAAAGCGGTGTTGCCTGTACATCTTTGCTTACCGGGTACCACTAACCCCTAGTTTATAAAGCTTTGTATATTTCACGAAATAAATAGCTTTTTTTTAAATCGCGTTTAGGAGACGCTCTCAGTTAACGATTTTCGATATTCACGATAAAGTCCCAGCAGTGTCTCATCACATTCGTGCTGGAAGATCATAGGTGCGTTTAAACCAAAAGAGCATTCGCTGTTCTAGCGCCCGTTCTAAGAAATCAACCAATCACGTTTTGTGTACCGATCGAATTTCGTAGAGTGGGAGGTTAGAACAGGGAATGCTCTTTTAGTTTAACCGCACTTTGATTCATATCATATGCGCAGGAGTTTGCCAACGCGCGTCGCGCCCTAGTATCGCGGGCGCATCGTATTTGATATTTTAGGGAAACTGGTCGATCGTAGGTAATATTTAATTCCGTGGCCTACTACTGTGCTACTACTGCGAAATTCGTAAATTTCGGGAATTTGTCTCTGTAACTCCAACGAAGGCGCCATTAGAGTAATAGAGAGAAATTCTCGAAATTTGCGGATTTTCAAGTTCGCGGTAGGGTATTTTATCCCTTTAAACCCGGGTTGATACGATCGTGAATCGTGACAGTTAATGACAGTTATTGTCAATTTAACGAAAGAACACAATCGAATTCATTATTAAGTTATCATTATCAAATCGCGAATTTTCAGTTGCAAAGAGTTACGAGCGACGATACAGTCTCCAAGAACAGTAATAAAATAAATAAATAATAAATAAATATCTCGGGACATCTTACACAAATCGACCTAGTCCCACGGTAAGCTCAATTAAGGCTTGTGATGTGGGTACCAGGCGACGATATATATAATAGATAGATACATATAGATACTTATATACATAGACAGCCATGACCAAGGAACAAACATTTGTGATAAATAAATACACAAAGAATGCCCTCGCCGGGATTCGAACCCGGAACCTCCAGCTTCGTAGGCAGGATGACTATCACTACCAACTAGGCTACGGAGGCTGACGGAGTAATATAATATGCAAATACAATATTAAATGCTTTGGTTCTGTTAAATACTAATTAGATTTACCCAGGATCATTTAATTAACAAGAGAAAATTTAAATGCTTAATAATGGCAATATTAACAGACTACACGTCGTAAAATAAATAGAAAGTTAGAGAAATCTCAATTGATAAGATGTGCTTTAGGTACTTATTAGTAAAACTTATATACAGTGTACTAATATTAATTTGTGTATCTGTAAATATTACATTATATTGTAAAACATTAATTATTTCTATATAAATAGGTAACACAAACAACTGAAGGATGCGTGGTGACGGCAGTAAGAATACATTTGTCACCACCCCAACTCTTCCCGCGGGTATCGTAAGAGTCGACCAAGGAATTGAAGATTTTGACTTTAACTTTGAAGTGTCACTGACCAATCTGGCCATTCATTTATTGAAGATTGATGATGCGCAGCATCATTACAGTGGACACATTACTGCGATCGCCAACCCGCTAGCCTGGCGATTATGGGCATTAAACTCCTAATGTCCGTATGCATAACTAATAGGAGAGGATTACTTTCAGCCGTGGACTGTAAAGGTGGATTTAGACCAAACGAGCATTCACTCATTCTATCCCCCACTTTACGAAATTTGTTCGTTACACAAAACGTGATTTCGAGTAGGGCATTCGCTCGTTTGGTGTAAATCCACCTTAATAGGCTGATGATGTGTGTGATGTGAGGTAACACGAATTTTAAATGTATTCTAACAATAAGGAATTATGCTAGAGTATTTCTTCTAATACAATACGACAGTAATTTCAATTTCACACACATACTTATTAAATCAAAGTGGAATAACCAATAGCTTCACGCAAATACTAATAATTGCACAATTAATTATCGTAATAATAGCAAATATTCCGAATACCAAAAGAATCATTTACCTTACTAATTGTGTCGGTATTGATTGGAAATCTTTTGTACATACATAAATATTGCTCGAAGTTTTGAAATCAGATCGCAAGTAATTACACGGTTACTCAAAGACAAGAGAATAACAGAGACTGTCTAAATATTAGTCATAAATAAATAGTTGTGATGCATATTCAGGTCAGTTACGTATTTTGATTGGGAAAAAGCTGTATGTAAAATCTATATGTAGCTGGTTTGACATTATGAAAATATTCATTGGTTGAAATACACATACAGCATTCCGATTTCGTCAGTTTTTTTCAATATAATATTATTTTACTCATATTGTTTTAGTTAGGCACGTAAGACTCAATGTATGTACATTATAATTTACATACATAGTTGTTGCAATCCAATTTGAATCTTTCAGGAACCAGTTAAAGTAGAATTTCTTTTCTTTCTTTGCTTTTTGAAACATACGAAAGCCTTACCAATTTACATATATAACAAGGTTCAAAGTAAAAAAATAGGTAAATTAACTATGGTGGGCTTTACGAGGTTAGAAAACAATACTGAACATTTCATCAAACAGAAAACGTACTAAATATGACCAAACAGAACCTTTATTACACACTTTAGGCTGTTATAGCGATTTCCTCGCACAATGCATCAGCATTGCCATACAGCGAGGAAATGTCGCGTTGTATTGTACCGAGGATGCCTCCTCGGTACAATACAATGCCACAAGGTTAGTGGATATCGAATAATGACTGTTTATTTTTGACTGGTCTTTGGCTTTGCGTAAAAAGTTAGTAGAAATATAAAAATCTAAAACCTCATTTATAAGGACAGGTTATGATCATTGAACCTACCTATTGGTGGATTTAATTAGTACTTAAGTTAGGAGCGCTACGGTATTGTTATCTTATTTTATTATACAGCTACGACTCCCTGTCTGTGCCATTAGCCCATCAAATCTGACATTAACTCTTCCAGTTTAATTTTTTACGAAACTTTTTATGCTTCCGACTGAAGACTCGTCATAGGTACCAAGCGTTTTTTTAGTAGCGTGGGTTTAACGGCTTAAAAACTAGTGGAAACAGAATTTTGAAGATAGAACAAGTTGTATTTATTACTAAAATGAAATTAAAAAGAAGAAAGAAAGAAAAAAAAACATTTATTTGTGACACTACATAATATACACATTAAAAAACAAAATAAACACGAATATAAAAAACTAAGTGCCACAAAATGGTCTCAATTCAGCATATTGCTGGGCTGTGAAGAGTGGCTTGGATTTATCGATTTAAACTTTCACGATATTCAAATTTTAACATAATTTTGGCAGTATGGTGACAGCAGTAAGAATACATTTGTTATCCAACTCTTCCCGCCGGTGTCGTAAGAGTCGACCAAGGGATCGAAGTGTCAATAACCATTCATTGATAGAAGATGAGCAGCAGCGTCATTATAGTGCGTGTCAGTATACACTCTACGGCGATCGCCAACCTGCTTGCACAGCGTGGCGATTATGGATATAAACCTTCTAATGCGTCTGTACCGTATAGATAATAGGAGAGGCCTACGTTCAGCAGTGGACTGAGATAGGCTGATAATGATCAAGGTTCGGACAAACGTCTAACACAACACGACAAAATCTAAATCGTTTATTGGTCACAAATTCACAATCATGATGTGTACAAGTGAAAAGGGGTTAGGATCTCCTAAATTGATACTTTGTCATAGTGTTATTAAAAAAAATGAAATATATTGTTAACATTATAAGATAAGGAAGTCTCTACTGTATGGAACAGGGTTATGTTTTCAAACGGGCGTTTTTCCGATACTTGATAATGATATTTTAACAAGTCCAAATTTACTGTATGAAATTCATACATACACTTTCCTTAAAATTCCATACAAAACGCAAATTTCATAGGTAAGGCCTCATTTTAGAATCGTCCACTAGTGTTGCACGAATTGCCTAACTGGTTTTAGCTCAAGGTCCCGCTAAAAAGGATATCTAGACCGCTCGTTAGGACTAGCTGATTGACGTGAGAACGTTGTCTAGTAGCTCCTATCGAGGTTTCTGTGTTATGGTCTCAAGATCAAAAGACAGAATCACATCTACATATCACTAAACCCTACTCAGATATCACTAAATTACTACGCATATGCTTTGTTTCTCTAGTGATCAGTAGCAATGCACAAGTTGCAAAAAATTCTTAAAAAAAAATATTGGAATGCGGAAATTCTGATGCATGCCATTGAAAGTATGTTACTTCGGTTTAGGGATTGTTTACCACTTACCTACTCATTGTTTTTAACATGATGATACACAGAAATTGTAGTTTTGAAAATAAATATATATAAAAATTAGGTATATGATTGTTGTAATTCACGTTTTAGTTTCATTCACGCTGGCGACATTCATTTCATCAAACGCCATAGAAATCGAAAGAATTTTATTAACTCGTAAATATCTCCTATTAACAATGCGTATATGTAGACGCATTAGGAGGTAAAAATTTGGTGATTGCAGTAATGTGTCCACTACGATGACGCTGCTGCCCATCATCAATTTAATCCCTTAGTCGGCTCTTTACGACACTTGCGGGAACAGTTGTGGTGGTGACAAATGTCTTCTTACTGCCGTCACCACAGGGCCCTACTTTTTACTTATGGTACATTTTTAAATATTAGATAGGTAGATGCAGTTGTTGGTACATTTGTAGCGATAGTAATTGCTGACTCGATTTATTTTATTGTTTATTAGAAAATTAGTGTCGCGCACAATACTATACAGGGTGTTTTTTATTTCCGTTAAAATCAAGGGAAGCTTATTTAGGGTAAATATAATTAATTTCTCTAAGAAACTAATCTCTTAACTGTTACTATTACTGAGTTATTACGAAAAAAAATTGAAAAACTAAACAAGTGTGTTGTAACCTTTATTACATCATAATGTTACTTATTTTGACATTTGCACTCAGTCATCTGAACTTAACTTTTGTGTTATTCTTAAGGTTCTCTCGTTATCTCGAGTTCGACCAAAAGCTATATACCAGGTAGCTCCAATTAGCGTACCAAGCAGCCTGTTAAATTTAATGGAATTTAAAAAAAAAACGGTGTATAGTGACTCAGTCTATAGATATTAAAATACCGCTACAAAATCCGTTGCGTAGTTTTAAAGACTTGAACATATACATCATATGGACGGATAGAGAGCGACTTTGTTTTATATTATACATAGTATGTATAGTGAAAGAGTAAATATGTTTTCATTCCGCTTTGATTAATAATTATTTTAGAGTACTATCAGCAACACCCTGTATAGAATATATACATAATATATAGACAGCTTATGTGATTAACAACATATAAAATAGCATCACACGAAAGCTAATCGGCAAGTGATCGGAATGCGAGAAAGCAGCCCAGTTACGCGTGTTATGTCACGACACCGTGTAACGATGCCACCGAGATGGTCCGACATTACACGTGTGTCGATATTGAAGGAAATATGACCCTTACACATATGTGGCCTGCGACAATAATGCCCCCAAAAACAATTGTTCTAATTATTGTGCCAAGATGGGCAGGACATAGCGTTTTTCTTAACACCGCGCATATTTCTTCGCAACATCTTTGACAAATGTTTATAGAAATCAAAACTTCGATGGACCAATTTCCAAAATTGTATGAATTTGAGTACAGTCTCCAGTGGGAAAAAAAATATTGATTTAAACTTTCAAGATTAGGTATCACGCATATTTTGACAAGCAGGACTTAATTCCTTCTTACATTATACAAAATAATCGAGCCAGTTTAAAAATGAGAGACAATACGATGATTGCAATTTCCCCTCGTAATGGACATCGTTCCCAACATCTTCGGAAGGAAAGTTGCGTAAGCGCAGGCTTTCTGCCCGCCGGCGCGGGCGCGGCCGGCTTTCGGCGCGGCTGCCAAATTAACAACTATTTTAAGTATGTACTCGTAATAGGTACTTCACTATAAGTACATCATCTATACAGGTTGTTATCGTTAAGTGTGGCTAGGCCATAATTCCGTAAATATAACAGATATCAGAAAACTTCCACGTGCGTTACCCAACGAGTAAAATTGCATTAATAACTTTTTCTAAATAGATGGAGTAATATTAAAAATACTAAGCTAAAACGCTCCCATACATTTAGTATGACGACTTAAAAAATGTCGGATGTCATAACAGATAAAACTGTTAGAGATTCGTTATTTGTACGAATACATATTAATAAAATAATAATACTACCGCTTATGAAATATTTAATGTTGTAACATTTCGTCGGGTGAGAATGCAATTGTGCCATATCCATTTTCAAGCAAAATCGGTTTTTAATGGTTCTTGATAGCATTTTTTTTTGTAGTTCATAACAGTAATCGATTTTTGAAAATTCTTATTTTATAAAAAAAAAAAAACATATATCGTCGATTGTAATATGAATTAATGTAACCACCAAAATGACGAAATTGAGTTAAGTATACCGTTCGACTGCAAATTTCCTGCTCTATCGAACGGTGTGTTTAAAATATTGATATTCGGAAAAAAATGTCGAATACGTTAACAAAAACTTTGCCATTTTATTAGGTTTCTACGTTTTTTATTAACGTATGTAAAGGTTTCAAAAAATCATAGACAATATTTTAACGTAAGTACGAATTTGTTAGTACAAAATATGTCCTTCCTAATGTACTCACCATATTTTTATAAATGTAAATGCTGTAAGCGCCATCTGTGATGTATGGCTTGTAAGCAATTCGGTTTCAATTTGTGAGTTACACTAAGTTACGAAATCTAGTTTTGATGATTTTCATTAAATTATTAACGTAACTCCAAAATTTTTTTAAAATATTTAACGTAAGCACCAGCCATTTCCTGAACTACAACTGTGGTCGCAGTTAGTAACTGTGTATCAAATAGACCTCTCAAAAATAAAACAAACAAGATAAACATCATTTCAATAGGATAATTAACTAAAAAGATACAACATACTTTATAAATGTCAAATTAGTTTTTGGGCTCTCCTGAAAAATCGTCATTTGGTGGTTACATTAATTCATATTACAACTGACGTATTTTTGTGCCATATCCTCAAACCGCAATAAATAGTGATTACAATATTGTGCCATGTCCGGACATGACACAAATTTACGGTTAACAGCCTATTTATCAGTGTGCCAAGCGACTAACCGATCAAAATTTTTGTGACATAATCCATTAATCGATTTGATTGTATCGATTCGATACTTTTTTTTTAACCTACCCTCTCTTTTGATAAATGACAATAAAGAAGGTAGGTTTGATTTATAATGATTTGTGTCATTCATACTTCAAGCTTTTATCTTAATAAGTTGTTGGTATAAATTTATAATATTTATAATTACGAGTACCTAACCATAAATTGTAAGAAATGACATATACCTATTATACTACAGAAGAAGTGACCGAACCCCCTATGACCAGGACTGGAATCGATCCAGCGACCTCCTGTTTTCCTGCCATGCCATGCCATTTAAGTCCTGGCCACAGGAGGCCTCGGTCACTATTTTGTTGGGTCTCGGCCTCGGTCACTATTCGTCAGTATCTTGTTGGGAGCCGCCGAGCGATTGAGGTACCTGCATGTATGGGGTGCAAACTTATCTACTACCGAACAGAACGTCATAGACTACTTGAATCAGAAAAACCAGTCTGACTTATACCAAGTGAAAAAAATTGTAGCTAAGAGACAACATGACTACAATTCGTTCAAAATAGGCGTGCCAGTAGATATGATCGATACTTGTTTGAGTCCTGAATTCTGGCCAAAAGGATTTTCTGTGGAGAAATGGTTATTTCGGCTTGAAAGACACAACCAATCTTAAGGAATCAAGTAAATTGACAAGTCCCAGAAATACATTGACTTTAAATATGTACTACCAAAATGTACGTTGGTTGAAAACTAAACTGTTCGACTGGAAGCAAAATCTCATGTTGTCTGACTCATATGAAATAGTGGCCGTTACGGAGACAAACCTGGATAGTTCTGTAAACGATGCAGAACTATGCTGTGGCGACTGGAGTGTCTTGCGACGGGACCGAGAAGGACGCACGGGCGGCGGCGTGTTGCTTACAGCGCGCGCGCCTGCATCACTGGAACGCCTGCCGCACGCCGCACCTCGAATCGCCGCTGGTGGAGGAACTCTGGGCCAAGTTCACTGCTAACGGCCACAGCTTGTATGTGTGTGTAGTTTACATACCGCCTAGAGCTCAGGATGATGTGTATATTAACTGGTTTAACAATGTTGAAAAACTGTCCGGAATGTTTCCTAGTACCAAAATTGTAATAGTGGGTGATCTGAATTTGTATAGTGCTACTCAAAATGTTTGTGATTCGTATTCTTATCTTCTATCTGTATGCAATTTATGTGACTACAATTGTATAACTAATATAAACAATAGAATGCTTGACGTAGTGCTGACAGATACAGATTTGGAGAGCGCAGTGCGTGTGCGGTGCGTAGCACCGGGCGATGAGCTTGTCCCCATAGATACGCATCATCCACCGCTACACTTAACTGTCCAATATGTGTTTTCAAAAAAAGCAACCCTATTAGAACCCTCAAATGCTGACAGTTCGAAGGACTGGAATTTCCAAAAGGCTGACTTCTACCGTCTTTACTGCGAAATACGCGCTGTAAATTGGGACGAGGTACGTAAAACTGATAGTGCTGATCTCGCAGTTGCTGTATTTAATAAAAAAATGTACAACGTCTTCAATGTATGCGTCCCTAAGAAAATACGC
The DNA here is from genome assembly GCA_025490895.1 of Thaumatotibia leucotreta. NCBI lineage: Eukaryota > Metazoa > Arthropoda > Insecta > Lepidoptera > Tortricidae > Thaumatotibia > Thaumatotibia leucotreta. Next base: position 43,419 of record JALPQI010008913.1, read on the forward strand.
TCAAAAAAACGTAGCCGCAGCTATCCCGTTTATTACACTAAAACTATTATTCACGACATCGAACTAAAATCCCGCCTCCATAAAGAATGGAAGCGAACCAAAAACGAACTTGTACAGAAACAATTTAAGATTCTGCGCTTAAAAATTAAACAAGATATCAAAAAAGCGTATGATGTCTACACAACTAACGCATCTCACGCTTTGTCGACCAAACCTGAGCAGTTCTGGCAGTATGTCAGCACACTACGGAGTCCCGGGGGACTTGAGCCAGTAGTAACGAGAGAAGGCTCAGAATATCGAGGAGCTGAAGCAGCTGATGCGTTCGCTGTGCATTTTCATTCGGTTTTTCTCCCAGGCTCTCCGAAACTTGACCCAGGGCCAGCTAGTTCTACAACTTTATCCAGTGCACGGTTTGTAGATATTCGTGTAATTAGTACCGACTCAATCAGGCGTGCCGTTAAACGGCTTAAACCAGGTACGTCTGCAGGCCCAGATGCGATCCCAGCGTTTGTAATTAAAGGGTGTATTGATTTCCTGGCTGAAGCAATCACTCACATTTTTAACTTAATTTTAACTGGTGGTGAGTATCCGGATGTATGGAAACTATCCCGTGTTACTCCGATCCCTAAGAAAGGTTCCAAGTTAAAGGTGGAAAACTATAGACCCATCGCTATACTGTCTGCCCTTGCCAAAGTGTTCGAGACGGTTATGCACGAGTACCTTTTACCACAGTGCCTGCCCTACATCGTCAGCCAACAGCATGCTTTCTTACCTAAAAGATCTGTGACCACTAACCTGGTTGAACTGGTAGATCTTCTCTCTTGTCACATGGACGATCACTATCAGGTTGATATCGCCTATCTAGACTTCCAGAAAGCCTTCGACAGGGTGGACAATGACGTTCTCTTACTAAAACTTGGTAAAATGGGATTCACTCCTCGCCTGCTGCAGTTGTTTTCAAGTTATCTCAAAGACAGGAGACAATATGTTAAGTATGGCCCTTATTTCTCCCAAACATACACAACACGATCAGGTATTAGTCAGGGATCAAATTTAGGGCCATTACTTTTCTTGATCCTGATCAATGACCTGCCTGAGGCTGTGGAAAAGTCTACGGTTCTGCTGTTTGCTGACGATGTAAAGTTGATCATGCCGGTGAAAAACAATGCCGACTGTAAGAACCTCCAGGATGACATCGATGCTGTGTACAGATGGAGTGTAGATAATGGGCTCTTGTTTAACATCGATAAATGTGAGATAATGACCTTTTCCCTCTCTCCTTCGTCGCTCTGCTTCGATTACCGCATGGCAGGGAGGATAATGGTCCGCGTCGAGGAAGTTCGTGACCTTGGGGTAACATTCGATTCACGGCTAACGTTCCGGCCACACATACAGAATGTTACCCGTAAGGCATTTCAAAGGTTGGGATTCGTAGTACGCAACGCTGTCTCGCTCACGCCAGCCGCTACGCGTGTTCTCTATACAGCGTTGGTAAGAAGTATACTCGAGTCGAGCGCCGTGGTATGGAGCCCCCATGAGAAAAAGTATATACTCATGCTAGAGCAGGTCCAAAAAAGATTCCTTAGAAGCTTATATAAGAAAGTTCATTTCTATTACCCCTTCATGTATCCGACCAGATTTCTTCAGGGTCACTTAGGCTATGACTCACTTGAGCTTCGCAGAAATCTGGGACTGGTAAACTTTGTGGTGAGGATATTGAGATGTAAGATGGATTGTGTTGGCCTTTTGGAAAAATTCCTGAAATTATCTGCACCCGATGAGTTCTGTAGCAGACGGAGGCGACCGCCTCTGCTAGCCGTAGAGCGCACGCGCACCCGTTTGCGCATGCACTCCCCCGTACTGCGCGCGACTGCGCTCATCAACTCGCTACTCGCGGCACTACCTGAGTGTGATTTGTTCGTGACAGGGATTGCGAGACTGATGTCAGCATGGAAGGGAGTGCTTGAAAGGGAGCAGTATAAATAGTAATTAGTATTAAGGTAGTTTTTAATTTAGTTAGTAAGTAGCAAGTAGATTAGATTAAGAATCTATGTAACGCTTTGGCGCTAGCTGTAATGTTACGTAATTATGGTTCAATAAATAAATGTATAAATAAATAAATAACTATTCCTGAAGTACATATTACGGGAGATGTTTTTTAATTTATAGAGCGTGTATTTAGGTACTAACCCCCTTATTCATAAACGTTCGGTAACATAACAAGCCGCTAATAATTGTTTATCCCTTTTGCTCTTATGGGCTCATTGTTAAGACCGAAAGGGACAAACAATTATTAGCGGCTTGTTAAGTTAGCAAACGTTTATGCATAAGGGGATAAGAAATAATAACGTCAATATGTCATTCATTCGTAAACGTATTAAAAGCTGTTCTCATCGATATTTTTTACATTAGCACCAGACATAGTTGAAAAGCTTATCATTTCACAAAATAGAGGTCACCTATTAGATGGTACTTATTAAAAAGAAAGTATAAAATAATTCACATAAATATTGGAAATCAATGTTGGAACCATTCACTTGAATAATTATGTCTTCATATTCGAGATAAATTATCGTCTTGACTTGAAATAAATCTAGTCGTAAAATAACTTTTATTTGCATAAACAATTGCTTTTAATGTCTACCTTTCTTGACATTGCACTAACATTTTGTGACACATCCATAACTTTGTGTCATATCATACCTACATAGCAAGTTAAACATTTTCTTACCAAAATGGATATGGCAATTATAAAACTACTTATATCTCAGGATTATTATAAGTTAAACATGAATTGTATGTAACAAAAAATAGTAAATTAATATACTAAAGTGCCAGTTAAGTTAAATATTGCAAAATTATAAGACATTCCAAGAAATATTTTTTTTTGTTTCATTTCGCTCTCCTCTAAACCGTATAGCACAATTGCATTCTCACCCGACGATTTATTCTTAAATAAAAAATTAATATTGGTATTAAACTAAACTTTGAATGAACGGTTACGTACTAAATGTATGGAAGGGTTTGAAGTTAATATTTGAGATATTTCTGCTTTTATTTCAAAAAGGATATTAATGTAATTTTACTCATTGGGTAACGTACTTTCGATATCAGTTAGAAGTTTTCTGGTATCTGCTATATTTACGGAATTGTGGTCTGGCAACACTTAACGATAACACCCTGTATACTCGTATTTTATACGTACACATATCATTACACATCATCACATCGTCAGCCTATATAAGCCCACTGCTGTACAAAAGCCTCTCCTAAGCTTATACGTATGGACGCATTAGGAGGTAAATGTCCATAATCGCCACGCTGGGCAAGCGGATTGGCGATCGCAGTAGTGTGTCCACTATGATGATGCTGCTGCCAATTATCAATCTTAGAGAAATAAAATAGTCAATGACACGTCAATCCCTTAGTCGGCTCTTATGCGACACCCTAGCTGTAGCGGTTATCTCCGAAGACATTAATTGACTTAACAGAAAAAAAATCTGGGACCCTTATTATTTTTAAAAGACCTATTCAACTACACCCTACACTATATGAAGGGTCCACGGAAAAAACATGTCCAGTGCTTAAAAAAATCAGTGCAAATTCACACCTTATTCTGTTAAAAGTAAGGTGGTTTTACTTTCTGTAATTTGAATTTACTAGACATGTTCTTTCCGTGGACCCTTCATATGATTACAGCGAAATAAAAAAAAACATGTACCCAGGTAGGTACCCAAAAAAAAATTTTTTTTCTATATTTTACTCTATCACTTTGTCCACTTGTACCAAATCTCAGATTTCTAGTACTATCAGCCAGTGAGCTAAGCTGCGGTCAGACAGACCAACGGACTGTACGGTCCGTGTGTCAGACCAGCGGTCGGACGTACATGGCGTAACTATAAATCTTCTTCTTCGTCTACCTAGCGTTATCCCGGCCTTTGCCAGGGTCCGCTTTCCTGCTACATTTCCTCCACTTTGCGCGATCCTGGGCATCTTCTACTGTAAGCCCATTTACACTCATGTCAGCTTTCACGACATCTAGCCATCGCTTCTTATGGCGTAACTATAAATAAAAAATAATAATAAATAAACAGTCAAACGTGTTCTCGAGTGGCGACCACGCACTGGACGGCGCAGCGTGGGAAGGCCCCCCACAAGATGGAGCGACGACCTGGTAAAGGTTGCGGGTGTCCAATGGATGCGGACAGCTCACGACCGATCTTTGTGGAACTCTCTGGGGGAGGCCTATGTCCAGCTGTGGACGTCAATTGGCTGATGATGATGATGATGATGAAATAGTTAAATTGAGAACCTCCTCCTTTTTTGTTGAAGTCCAGTAAAAATGTAGATAAGTCTTCATAGTCACAATTCTAAGGAATTGACATAATGTTTTCTTCGGTTACCGCGAGGATTGCACATGAAATAAAACTATGAAAACAGACGGAATATCCTCCATTGTCAGTCATCCGCAGACCACGAACCCTGTATAGTGTTCGAAACGTCGGAATGAAGTTAAAATTAGTTAATACTAGCGACCCGCCCCGGCTGCGCACGAGTACTATACCTACATAAAAACCTTCCTCTTGAATTACTCTACCTATTAAAAAAAATCTCATCAAAATCCGATGCGTAGTTTTAAAGATTAAGCGTACAAAGGGACATAGGGACAGAAAAAGTAACTTTATTTTATACTATGTAGTGATACGCGAGTTTATCCGTTTTAATGGCTTTATTTCTAAGGAATTTCTCAATTAGCATACCTATGTGAAGTGCTAGGTCACAAAAGATAGCTAGGCATGCTAACACGGATTCTCGGCCCTTTTCTCCCGAACGAGCGATAATGGATGTTGCGCAAGAGTGGAAGAAAGCGCGCATTCCGCCGGTGGACTCGTCGTACACTCGGCTGCGGTTTCTAAATTATGGCTTCGAATTTTGAGCATAAATTGGAAAACAGATTTATTTTTAACTGATGAAAATACTCTGATCGTAAGGGTAAACGAAAATATTAATTCAACATATTTCTTTCTATTTCGACTCATATTATAGAACGGGCTTTTACAACAGATTATCACTCGTCGACAGCTAAATATAGCCTTTGACCCTTAGAACAAAGAAGAACATAATATATCTAGACGTTTTATTTTTATTCAAAATAATTAGAAACCTAATAGTTTCAAATTAATTATTAGAAAATATCTTTTTCAAAATTTCTCATTTCCACTAACGTTCTAAACCTACCTTTTCTATCTCATCATGTGGCACAAAGTATGCTCAAAATTCTTTCTTGAGGCACTGGTCTCACCGCGAGCTACTAAGCTATGAACTTACAAACACGAACAAAAGATAAGCACTCCCGTGTAAATAAAAGAGACACGGCGATATTCGCCCAGCTATCAGCTGTCACCGCCGGGCGAGTATCGCCGTGTCTCTTTTTTTTACACGGGAGTTTGTATCTTTTGTTCGTGTTTATAGCCGATAGTTCATAGCTTAGTAGCTTGCGGTGAGACCAGTGCCTTAGGCGTACTTGTAATATTTATAATGAGTCTTAATGAAATTTTCGCTCATAGTTTGTCGTGCTTCAAGAAACAAGTTCGATACATTTTTTTAATACTTAATTAAGTAACTTCAATCTTGCTAAATAATTAAAAAATATATATTTATATTTTCCCTTTAAAAAAACAGCCAAATAAAAATCCGAACCGGAGTGTACACGCTGAGAAGCTGAATGGGTGCGCAGGAGTGGTCGACGTGTCGTCACTCGGCGGCGCGTGACGTCACGCCAGCAGGTCGGACGAAAGTGCCGCTGCGGCTTTTTACAGTACATGGCTTTACCTCCTTGATCCCTTGTGACCAATGCTCGGTGGGGGTGAGCTGTTTTCATACTAAAACAAATACATTTATTTGC
>JALPQI010008914.1:0-57457 GCA_025490895.1 Thaumatotibia leucotreta
GTCTGTGGAACTTATAGAACTGTCAGTGAGTGAGCCGAGTTTTCTTAGTTTATTTATTTATAATGAAATCTCAGATATACAAAAGTAGTGAAAGTTTTTAGATTAATGCATTTAATGGCAGTACAAGTATTCAAGTAATATATATATAACAAAATGTCACAAACATATTTGAGAAATGTTCAAACAAAGAAGGATCTCGTCCGTACAAATGTCGTGATTATGCTAATAAAATTTCATTAAATTTGAGCAATTTCCAAAGAGATGGCAGATTTTGTGACATAGATTTAATATCAGGGACTACCAGGGTTAAGGTACTGTATACTTTACTACTATAAACAATTTTCACTGAAAAGTTATAATAGATTATACTGTGAGTTAATTGCTTATTAACTGTTTAATTATTACAGCTGCTGGTTACCAATAGTCGTGACGAATTTTTATAACTACTTAAATTAAGGATATGTTTGTATTTTCCGGCAATTGGTTAAATCTGGTACTATATATTGTAATCTTGTACAAATATAACCATTTTTTTTATCTTAGGCCCACAGAGTCGTTCTTGCAGCCAGCTGCGCGTATTTTGATGCTATGTTCAATGTAGGCTTAGAGGAAAGTCAAAAAAGACATGTAGCCCTAGCTGTGCCTGCAGAAATTCTTCCAATAATTATTGACTTTATTTATACAGGTAAATCATCAAATGAGACCTTTATATATCACAGTTTCTAAAATTGATTACAAAATACATGGTGTCTGTTTTCACAATTTATGTGTAATGAAAAATCAGCTGTAAATGCTGAGGATATCTTTTTTCTTTGCTATATATGTCATCTAATATTTATAAAATCCTGAAATATGTCAATTCTGTAGAATACTGTAAGAAATATTTTTATTTTTCACAGGGGAAGTAGTAATAGACAAAGCTACAGTGCAGCATTTATTAATAGCTGCTGACATGCTACAACTCCGAGAACTTGTCACAGGCTGTGGTGAATTTCTAAGAAGAGAATTACACCCTTCAAATGCTTTGGGGATTTTTAGGTATTCACTTACATGTAATACAATAATTAACACATTCAATGCCAAGAGCGCCACTGGGGAGTTATTGGTAATTTTGTTCACATGCCGCCGACTCCGTGGGGGAGTTTATCACTATACTATTTGCAGTGCCAGGACAAAAACAAAGGTTATCCCTGCATGCCAGCCGGTGTTAAATGTATAGTGAATAACTCCCCTGGGGAGTCGAGTGGCATGTGAATAAAGTTATCGAGGACTCCTTAGTGGATAGTGGCGTTCTTGGAATTGAAGTAGCATACATTGTACAATAGATGGGCGTGCAGCCATAACCTAGGTTTTTGATCTGGCAGTGAAAGTGTTAATTTTATGTTTGGGGTGATTAATGAGTGTGCATTAAAGTTATGTCTTAGGGTAATGAGTTTGGTATTGTACACTTATATTATGCATTAAATAATTTTGTGAACTTATGAAACTGATCATTTCTGTTAGGGTTCAAATATTTGCTCTTAGAATCTCAATAAAGTATGCTCAGTGTTTAATATATTATGTATATAGTATACTGTTCTTTCTGATTTCTGTTAAATTTTTTTAAATTTCTTTTTTTGGTACATTAAACCTTTACCTGGTACAGTACTATCTTGGTAATTTCCACCAATCTGGCACCCCAGTGTCAGCGCCGATGCCGAATTACCAAAATTGTTCTGGATATAGCTTGTTATTTTCCCAATCCAATTAAAGAATTATCGAAAAAATATATTTCTTAGTTTAGAAAAAGCAATTAAGTATGAAAATTCTCACACTACAGATTTGCAGAAGCTCACAACTGCATGGAACTAGCTGAAGAAGCATTGGAACATGCACAAGCAAACTGGAATGTTGTTGCCAGTGGAGATGAGTTACTAGACTTGCCATTGCCACAGTTAGTCACCCTGCTATCCTCTGAACAGCTAAAGGTTGAAAGTGAAGCACAGGTAAGATGTGTCAATGTACTTACAATTCTGAGAAATATATGATGCATTACACGAAAAAGTCCACAATGTCCCTTACCACCACAGTTTTCTCAAAATTATGGGTATATCGAAGTTCTCTTTTGTGACCAGAGGAGTAAAAAATTGCTAAAAAATATAATTAAGTAATAACTCTGAAGAAAACTCAAATTATCGGAATATACACGCGTTTGTACAGGACAGCCCATGGAATGCTCCATATCTAACTACTGTGTACTTTTGAATCAGTTTCTATATTTACTTGTTTCAATAATGTACCTAACTTTATAAAAATAGAAAAAAAATTTTTTTTTTTGTTTATCATATCAGGTATTGTATCCTGCATTACGATGGTTGGAACACGACCCCGCCTGCCGCCGACGCCATTGTTTTGAAGTTCTCAGCCACATTAGACTTCCACTTATAGCTCCCCAAATTCTAGATGAAGCCATTAAAAATGTTCAAGATCCATCAATAGCTGTGGCATTAAAGACTGTTAGAGTGGACATGGTGAGTTTGTAATTTTGCATAAAATGGTTAGGTGTGACGTGTATCTTATAATTGCGTCATGTGTATTGTATTGACGAATTTATAGGTCAACATTTTTAATAAGAAGTGATGATTCATTCTAGGCTGATGCATAATTAAAATACAAAGCCTTGTAATACAATATCAAGAATCTATATTACGTGCAGTGACTCCAAAGGTGATTGATTTATTATACATATTTCACAATTCTGCTATATCACTAGGAGAAAATAACCTCTCTCTATCCGCCGCTTACAGGCCTACTGCCGCAAAAATCGAAATTCGTAAATTTCGAGGATTTTTCTCTGTCCCTCAAACGAAGGCGTCATTCGAGTGAGAGAGACAATTCCTCGAAATTTACGAACCTAGGTTATAGACTGACAGAAAACTGCCCAACCTTTCGATAAAACAAAAGCTTCCCCCTTAAATAACAAATTTAAACTACTTTTTTTGTTAAAGTGGCAACATAAATGCAGTGTCTGTAAAAAAATCAACTGTCTATCTATCACGATTCACGAGATACTGTAGCTGTAGCCTGATAACAGACAGACAGCGGAGCCTTAGTAATTATAACTACCTAATTATAATTATCTGGGGACATCTTACTCAAATCGACCTAGTTCCACGGTAAGCTCAATAAGGCTTGTGATGTGGGTACCAAGCGACAATATAATATAGATACTTAAATACACAGACGCGCACGACCAAGGAACAAATAGGTATTTGTTAGAAATGAATACCTACACAAATAATGCCCTCACCGGGATTCGAGTCGGAATTTCCAGCTTCGTAAGCAGGGCTGACAAATCATCTGTAATAGCCGTAATAGCTCCCGTTTACCCTTTGAGTACAGACCCTAAAAACGGCCAAATGCGAGTCGCTCTCGCGCGCGAAGGGTTCCGTACAGTTAAATCAACCTATCTCAAAAATTATAAGAGATCATTTAATATAAGTTGAAAGAGTTTAATAACATGCATATCATTATTTTATTTTAGAATTTTATATCGCGTAGTTTAAAAAATAGAGGGGCTGGGGACACTATTTAAGACTTTGAGAGCAGATATCTCGAAAACGGTTCTCTTAAATAAAAATTTTAGAAACATTTTAGAAACTCAGTATGGAGGACCCCAACCCCAATCCTTTTTTTTTGCAATATAGTAGGTATCATAATTCTGTAACGGTTCATACAACACATGTCCTTACCAAAGGGGTTTGGGTAAAGTTGGCGTCGTTTTTAAATTTTGGCGGCCACTCATGAAAGTGGTAAATTTGAAAAGAGCAATTTAAAATAAACTTATTTTATTATGGAGTGCATATAGCTAAATAATATCGGAGTCGAGATATCATACTTTAAAGTTTTATAGTAAAGACTCACATTTATTTTTGAAATGCATCGGAATGAGTTAAATAAAACTACTATTGTGTATGCCACGTAAAACATAACCTTAACCTCATAAGGTAACCTTGGGCATAAGGTTCTTTTTCGGTCAATGATTATTTAGAGATAGTTCCTTTTTTCTTTAACACGGTGATATTGTCGATTAACGTTCTATTGAACGTAATTATGTCTTATGTCAAAGGTTTTATGTCGCATTTTAAACAACAAATAAAAGTATTCATATTTTTACACTTTATGCGTGTTTTTTCAGGTATATAAATAAATGTAGACAAGCGAATCGTATGTTTTCGAGTAGGTACCTAATATAATAACATGTAATGACATATATGTTTCTTGGGATGAGGTAGGTATCAAGAACATCTTGATCCCCCGGCACAGTTTTTAGAGAGAGTGATTCGCCAAGATAATATTTGGAAGAATGAAGTTTACGACGAGCCAGAAAATGTGTAATAAAGTAATTCAACGTAATACTAAAAATTACAAATGACGTTATCTGGGAAAAGGGACGTTATTGTCATTTGCGAATACGGCGTAATGAGCCATGTTTGTATACAAATACGACGTCACCAGACGTAAGAGCCATCGACAATAAGGCCCCATATTATCCCAAATAATGTCACGTATGTTGTGTTGTATACATAAGAAAGCATTAGTAACAATTCCAATCTAAAAACTAATCTAATTAGGTACATTTCCTACTTGGAAATATGTCAAAACATTTTGCATGTGTGCATCACACCTGTGTTTCCTTATGGTGTAGTCAGAGGGTGAACCGTCTATTGAAACCATTTTGCAACATTTTTAATGTTCACTAAACAGACAGCATAGAAATCATATAAGAAAATACAGTGCATTTTCATATACCTAAGATCTTCTTTTTTTAAGTCGGTTAAATTAACTATTATACTTTAAGGGTAATATCCTTGTATCTTTGTTAGTAGTATTATCGAGTTAAGTAAGCCTGTAGTCATTTAAGCTGTCTCCTAAACTTGTCTTAGTTAGGTATATTCACTGGTCCAATAACATTGTTCGAAGGGCCATATCTTGGCTCCGATATTACTTACGGCAAAACTTATTTTGTAAATAAGCTAATCTAAGGGAGCACTACAAAATAGTAGTAACATAAACGATGGCCGCTGAAAAAAAAAATGACGCCACTAGTCCATACAAAAATACCCAATCCCCTTTCATTAGGTACTGTAGCATTTATAATCTCCGAGTAAATTGTCTGTGACAGACGGACATGACGAATCTATAAATTAAAATTAAATAAACGTTTATTTCAAGCTCGTGGCTCATAATATGTTAGTAAAATACAATAAATCTTATAAACTTATGTTACAATGCACGGTGTTACGTCAGCATTCCGAAAGATTTTAATGCTGGATTCCTGACCATATTTAGAGTCTTTAATGTTACATAAAATTTCCTGGATTCGGCTTGGTTTCAGAGATAATCAACCTTTTTTCGAAATAAGTTTCTCGACGTAACTCGTCATTTAACTTCTTTTGGATTACAATGCTACCAGCTACCACAATGTGTTCTAATATTACCACACCTTTTGCCTGACAATCAAAAAATACGAATAGACTTGACGAAATAACCTCTACCTAAAAAAAACAATTGAAATAAATAATTTAAACAAATTGTTGTTATGATAAAAAGTACTGGAAATGTTAAAAAGTATTCAAATCGGCCTAAAAAAAAAGAAAAAAAAATTTTTTTTTGGTGGAATTGACATTAGGTCTCATAATATTTTTTGTTTATTTTGATGTCTAGAATGCATAGTTAAAATCTTTCGCAATGCTCGCGTAACACCGTGTACATCTTATCTATTTTTTAACCGACTTCAAAAAGGAGGAGGTTTACAATTCGTCGAAATCTTTTTTTTTTTTTTATGTATGTTCCCCGATTACTCGAAGACGCGTGGACCGATTTGGAAAATTCTTTTTTTGTATGAAAGGGTATACCTTCTAGTTGGTCCCATTGTCACCGAATTCAGATCTGATGATGGGATCCTGGAGAAATCGAGGGAACTCTTCAAATGTTGTAAGCACACATGGCATTTTTCATTTATTTTCGAAGACTAATCAAGTATTTGCGTCTAGTCATGAACGTCTTAAGTTGGTGATCTGATGATGGAAGGTACAACTCCTTAGCAATTAGGAGTTGGGGGATAATTCTTCAAATATACCATATTCCGTGTATTTTGAAAGCTATTTGAGTATTTGCCTTTAGGTGCTCATCCTTTCATGTTGGTGATCTGATGATGGAAGGTACAACTCCTTAGCAATTAGGAGTTGGGGGATAATTCTTCAAATATACCATATTCCGTGTATTTTGAAAGCTATTTGAGTATTTGCCTTTAGGTGGTCATCCTTTCATGTTGGTGAGCTGATGATGGAAGGTACAACTCCTTAGAGATTAGGAGTTGGGGGATAATTCTTTAAATATAACATATGTCATGTATTTTGGAAGCTATTTGAGTATTTGCCTTTAGGTGGTCATAGCCTCATGTTGGTGAGCTGATGATGGAAGGTACAACTCCTTAGAGATTAGGAGTTGGGGGATAATTCTTTAAATATAACATATGTCATGTATTTTGGAAGCTATTTGAGTATTTGCCTTCAGGTGGTCATAGCCTCATGTTGGTGAGCTGATGATGGAAGATACAACTCCTTAGAGATTAGGAGTTGGGGGATAATTCTTTAAATATAACATATTTCATGTATTTTGGAAGCTATTTGAGTATTTGCCTTTAGGTGGTCATAGCCTCATGTTGGTGAGCTGATGATGAAAGGTATAACTCCTTAACGATTAGGAGTTGGAGGATAATTCTTTGTTTGGAGGATAATATAACAACTGTCATACATTTTCGAGATCTATTCAAGTGTTTGCTTAGTAGTTATGATTATGACATGTTGGTAAGCGGTTAGTGATTCTTTAAATAATATAGGCATGCTAAAGGCTGTTACCTATAATCTTTGAAATTATTCATACCCTGCTGATGATACAATGTATATCTCCTTGATAATTGGAATGGAATGGGAATGTTTGTTGTATTCATATAAGTTAGCCAGTTCAGGTATTCTAACCTACTACAGTGCAATACATTCTAATTATAAGTAGGTATTTAGAGCATACAAAATAACGATTTTATATAAAATACACAAGGTACTAAAAAGAATAAAATAAAATATTTTAAAATAAAAATTAAACCGCCTTCAAAAATTCGCCTGATCTAAAAAGTAAAAAATAATTTTAGTTCCTACTTCTAAGGATTTCCTACCCAAACCTTTAAACATTTTACCCTATTCATTGAAATAAAATATTATGGCTAGGTACCCTACAGATTTCTTAGAAGTCGGTGCCAAGCCAAATATGTTCACTTCGCGAGTATAAGTATTTGATAGAGCTTTGTAACTTACTATCACTCCTGTTATGCTTTCAGCAAAATTACTGAGGCAGATCATACTGTTAATAAAAGCATAATCGGAGTACGGGCAGTACAAAACTCTATCTAATATATAACTAAATATGAACGTACCTATTTGGCTTGGCACCGACTTCTAAGAAATCTGTAGGGTACCTAGCCATAATATTTTATTTCAATGAATAGGGTAAAATGTTTAAAGGTTTGGGTAGGAAATCCTTAGAAGTAGGAACTAAAATTATTTTTTACTTTTTAGATCAGGCGAATTTTTGAAGGCGGTTTAATTTTATTTTAAAATATTTTATTATTACAACCGTTACTGGGCTCGTGAAGTCTACAACAGTGCACAATATACGGACAGTCAATTCTGTCCGCAATCATGGCTAGGATGGTTCCGATTTTGCCTTTTGGAACCCTAAAAAACGAAATACCGGCCAGCATTCGCAATATTTAATTACGTATACGATCCCAGCTGGTAACACTTGTTCCAGAAAACGGGTCGCGGCGCGCTTGTGGCGCTGGCGGCGGAGCCTCGCGCGCGCGCGCGGCGCTGCCTGCTGGTGGCCGGCGGCTCCTGCCACGACGCCACCGCGCACCCGTCGCTCCCCACCGACAACATCCTGTCCTCTGTACTCAAGTTCGATCTGCATAAGAGGTTTGTTTTTTTTTCATCACACCTGTTCGGTAAGTGCGCCAATGCGCTGCGGCGATGCGCGCCGTAGGTGCGTCATTACACCCTAGAAGCTGTCAAGGATTTTCATACAACATTACGTCGCACTAGCGCGGCGCGGCGCGCGCCGGCGCCGCGCCGAGGTTTCTTTTGTGAAGATGATAAAATTAAGTCATCCCTGATTTAGACCATTTTAGAGTAGTTTTGTGAAAATATATTGTTTTATTTACTTTTTTGCCTCACAGGTGTGATGAAAAACATTGTGTGTGCCACGAGCGGTACACAAATTTTTACTTACCGCCCTTAATACACAATGTACTAATACCTCTTTACTCTACCTATTCGAAAACGGGTCTTTGCTTTCCTCCTAGGGAACTAAGTGGCACCTTTACAACCGTAATACAAAAAATAAGGGTTGTAATTAGCATAGTTTAGTTATTTTCTATTTATCCGCTCAACTTATCAGCTAATATGAAATATCGTTTCGAAATGAGTATTCACTTATCGATGAATTTAATGTGGGAAGGAAGTCCCTAGTTATTGCCACCGCGACTTCTCGATGTCTCATGATAGTCATGATAATGCTCAGGCATGTGCTTGATAATGGAGACCTAGGCTCTCTGAAATATGTCGCGCGTAGTGACTAAATACACCGTTTAATTTAATTCCATTCCACATAAATTTCTGGCACAGTACAGGCAACATGATCATATGTATAAAAAAAAAAAGTTTGATGTTTTTGTTGTTTATTTCATTCCATGTTTGAGAAAAGCACTATACCTCGGCTGGTAATATGAGGTTGCCCGCCTCAGACCTATCCGTTTATATGTCTTCGGCCTCCAACCCCTTTTGTCCCGGCCTCTATCGTAATGTACTATTTCATCACACTTGCTGTCTAAGCGCGCCATTGCTTGCGCGCGTAGCGGGAGTAATAAATAAATAAATAAATAAATAAATATCTTGGGACATCTCACACAAATCAACCTAGTCCCACGGTAAGCTCAATTAAGGCTTGTGTTGTGGGTACCAGGCGACGATATATATAATAGATAGATACGTATAGATACTTAGATACATACACAGCCATGACCAAGGAACAAACATTTGTGATAAATAAATACACAAAGAATGCCCTCGCCGGGATTCGAACCCGGAACCTCCAGCTTCGTAGGCAGGGTCACTACCAACTAGGCTACAGAGGCTGACAATAGAAAAGTGAAATTCCCTAGGAAGTAATAGAAATGTCAGTACGCCATTTAATAATATTATGTCTTAAAACTTATTTTTTGGTTGGCAAGTGTGATGAAAAACATTATATGCATCACGGTCGGTAAGCGGAACACTAACTCGAGTCATAAAAGCCCTCCGCCTAACGGCGTCGGGCTTCTAACACTCTCGTTAGTAATTCCGTACTTACCTCCCTTGATGCACAATGTACTATACCTCGGCCGGAAATATGGGGTTGCCCGCCTCAGACCTACCCGTTTATGTCTTCGGCCTCCAACCCCTTTCGTCCCGGCCTCTATTGTAATGTACTATTACATTATTTGCTACAGGGAATGGGAGGAACAGGCCCCGATGGGCATCGCCCGCATCCAACCGGGCGTGGCCACGCTCGGCGGCCGCGTGTATGCCGTCGGCGGCGAGCAGGGCAGCAAGATATTAGCCAATGGCGAGGTCTACGATCCCACGGTACGTAACAACAATACTAATCTAAGGGCCTACGCTAGCTTACGGGGATTACCCGCAACGGACGCCCGCCTCAAAGAAATTGTATAGACACCGCTAACTGGCTTGGCGCGTGCGACGGACGTTTATCCGCGCGGCGGGTTGCGGGTGTCCGCTCCGTGCGCACGCGGCGGGCACTCCGGAGCGGACTTGTTTCTTGAATTCAGCGCTAAGTTAGGCGTGTGCCCGTCGCGGACTCGCTGGCCCGCGGCGGGTGTCCGGAGCGGGACCCAAGAGCGTGCGCACGCGGCGGGCGTCCGCGTAAGTTAGCGTAGGCCCTAAACCCTTAAATATGCAAATTAAAAATAAATCGTGCGTTCTAGCCTCACAGTTGCGTAGAGCAAAAAATCTTTAAAAAACAGTTTATCATCAGCCTATGATAGTCCACTGCTAGACGTAGGCCTCTCCTATTAACTATGCGTATACTGCATTAGGAGGTAAATACCCATAATCGCCACGCTGGGCAAGCGGATTGACGATCGCAGTAATGTGTCCACTGTGATGACGCTGCTGCCCATCATCAATCTTGTAGAATGGTCAGTGACACTTCAATCCCTTAGTCGACTCTTACGACACCCGCAGGAGGAATTGGGGTGGCGACAAATGTATTCTTACCGTCACCACACGACACTAAGAAAACAGTTGCCAAAACAAAACCTCAAATGACCGCCTGCCACTTCAGTTTGGTAATGACGTCTTCGACGTATTGCGCTTTTGTGCGATGTCGATTCTCGGCATTCTTCACACGGTTTTGAACCCGAGCATGGCGCGCTCTTGGATAATGACATTTACAGTCTTATTATTTCGTATTCACTTAAGTTCATTTTTCTGATAAACCCACGCGTCATCGTGAGCGAAGTCATCTATTGTTAAATAAAATAGTTAAATAAGCTTAATAAAATTATGTTTTTTTTTTTGTAATAACTAGAGTGCAGCATCTAAACATGTCTTTCCTCTCTTAAACATATTTTGAGGGTTTGAGCATTGTAGTACCTAATTGTGTGTATTTAGTATAGGTTTAGAATTAGTAAACCCAGTCCATAAAATACAGCGTATGCTAGTTTAAGGGCTGGAAGAATAATTTAAATTGTGCAGCCTGGTCTCCTACATATTATGCATCCATCAACTAACCAGCACAGGAACAGGACCCTGAGATACAGGATGACCTAGTTTCGGTGTCCGAGCCTCACCGCCATCGAGCACCTCAAGTATCCAGTGCCATATACTTTATATTTTGTAGTGGTTATGTGGTATGTCGAACAAAATTGTATTATTTACTTATTCTTCTTCAAATAAAATTCATTCTAATTTTCATTGAATATTTACAGACGAACAAATGGTCAAACATAGCTCCGATGAAGGAGGCCCGCAGCGAGTTCGGGCTGACCGGCATGAACGGGCTACTGTACGCGTTCGGCGGCTGGGTGGGCTCCGACATGGGCGCCTCGGTGGAGGTCGGTGACTTAACCATTTGACCAGGGATCGGAACCGGTTTTTTAGAAAAACCTCGATATAACCCTATATTTTAAAATGTTTTATACTCTTTCTGTAGTCCTCAATATTTTATGTTTTTAACAATAAGTATTGTATTTTTAAATTACTCCAATAACATAAAAATTATATACCAAAGAACGAATAAGAACGAAATTCGAACCGTTCTTTTGTATGGAGAAAAAACCGTTATCCGATCCCTGCATTTGACAGCTCTGTTAAATCATTCAATTTCGAACCTTACGTATTTGTAAATTGATTTGGTTTTGGTTTTTTATATGACAGCAAATATGTTGCCAATACCCATTAAAGGGTTAATGCTTTTTCAAAACAAATACTTGTAACCATTTACAAAACATCCCCTATTAATCCTAATCGGCAGTAGTCAGTCACACAGAAAACAAAAACATAATCAACTTGAAATCTCGTAAGGTCCATAATGGAATACTTCGATACACAACAGTTTTGTAAAAGAAAAGGATTCGCCAAACTTTAAATACGGTCGCTGAGTTATAAATTTGATGATTTGTTGGTGTGAATATAAAAATCGGTATGCATATATATGTACAGATGTAGTGAGAAATGACTTGCCTTCGGAAACGTTCGTCAACGTCATGCTTTTTAAGTCTATCTCACTGAGACTGACAGTAATAGCTGTCATGCTACTTCAGTCAGACTCGGTGACACTGCCTGAAACAGCATGTGTTTACGAACGTTTCCGAAGGCAAGTAATTTCTCACTACACCTGTACAACTTCAACCTTGAAATCCTCGCACCGGCAACGGTTCCTTAGATTGTTTACTGATTGATAAAAGAATGTTCCTAATCAGTTCAGAAACGGTGAATTTCCAGTGAATATTTTCTAAACAGGCAATTGGCAACGGACAAACTTGTGAACGGACGTCATGACACTGCCGGGTGTTTTGACGTGAGGTTTTAATTAATCGTATAAAAATTATGTAACTAACATGTCCAGCTGAAATATTGTGTGTTTCGGAATCGGTAAATGAATACCAATAATAATAGGTAAAGTTTTTTTTATAATATGTATATGTATTGTTTTTGTATTTTAATTTTATAAACATTGATATAAAAAAACACACTTAAGAAAAATATTAAATAAATGTATTATAAGCAATGACATTAAATAATAAATGGACGCACAGAGCCAAACAAAAAAACCAAGAAAAGTGGCACTGAAAGTCATTTCTATCATGTTTCAGTTGAAGCTAATAACGCTCACTTACAATAAACTATAATAAAAAAAACTCAAAGAATATATAAAAAACTTTGTGAAGTGAGCAATAAGTGTCAAATTTGCGAACAACACCGCAAAATAGTGGAAACTTTTTATGTTTAAGGAATAATGATGCTATACCGTAAGCTGACCAAATGTCAGCTGTCAGAACTGAATAGCGGAGCAAAAGGACCGCAATATTTACTTCTGTAGCCCATTTTTTGGGGCCATTTTTTTGAGCTGTTTGGGGATCCACAAGATAATATAAATTTTCCCCTCCTCCTCTTCTAGTTAGTAGTTTCTCTCAAGGTGTATGTGGTTGTCAGGTGTACGACCCCGCCGCCGACGACTGGGCCGGCGCCGGCCGCATGCCCGAGCCGCGCTTCGGGATGGGCGTCGTGCATTATGAAGGTATGCTGAACCATTACATCACGTGCCGAGACGGTTAAACCGGGAGGCACATTATAATATGTATACTATGTAGGTGTCAACAAAATGTGTCAGTGCAAACGGAATAGTACATTGTGCATCCAGGGATGTAAGTACGGTACGGTATTACTAACGAGAGCATTCCCGAACACACCATTCAGACACCCCGGCCGCGTGCGGCGGGTGAAAGCGACCACGGCCTTAGAAGCGCAACGCCTTGGGCGGAGGGCTTATAATGACTCGAGTTAGTAATCCGCTTACCGACCGTGATGCATACAATGTTTTTCACTTCTCATGCTCAAAAAGTGCACCTTTATGTCGTGCGTAGACGACATAAAATCGCATGTCATGTTCTAGAGCATAAAAGTAAAATTGTTTTCTAAGGCTAAGATGGGCTAAGGTAATCGGTCCCAACAGCCAAACAGTTAAAACATATTTCACAATTTTATTGATCAATAAAATAGTATAGCTGACAAAATTTGTTATATTTTTTTATTTAATATTAGAATTCTGTATTTTCTGTCATTAAAATTTAGTAAATCACATAAAATAGATATCGATTATCGTTCAAGAATGCTCCGCAATGTTTGACTTGGCAGAAAACCGAGCATATGAAGTCTGTTCCCAGGTTGAAAATTAAAAAAAAGAATTATAAAATGAGTTGGCGGATATTGGTTGTATATTTTTTCTTCTTTCGCTTTATGACAACTTAGTTGTGTAAATTGCAGTGAAAAATGTATTTTACTTTCCTCGCAAACGAAGTGAAAAGTAGAGTGTACATTGTACAACACGGGCATAAATGTCCATTTTTATCCTCGTCTACTATTTTGGTCTTCGCTTCGCTCAGACCAAAAAATTATACTTCGTTTTATTTAAGATTAGAATTATCTGTCAAACGGGTGAACAAAGAAGCAGTGGTCGTAAACCGTCCTTCTTCGATTTCGGCCGATACCACTGAATTTCGCGGAACTTATGTATATACATATCATTTGATATGTACCGATAGCTGAACGCATAGTTTTCACATTTATTATTAATTTGTTGGGCAAAACTGTATTTAAAAAAGTTATAAGTGTTTTATAAGCAAGATGGCGGCAATTTAGAAAAAATATATATATTGAAAGTTTTCGTTTAGTGTTTGGCGGTTTTTAACAAAGTATTTTTTTTTTATTTGTAACTAATACAGCGCAGCGTGGGAAGGCCCCCCACAAGATGGAGCGACGACCTGGTAAAGGTTGCGGGTGTCCAATGGATGCGGACAGCTCACGACCGATATTTGTGGAACTCTCTGGGGGAGGCCTATGTCCAGCAGTGGACTAGGCTTGAGTAGTTCACGTACGAAAGTACTAAAAGAACGAATTCCGTTCGTTGTACCAGACCAAACTATTCCCAGATGTTTCCGCTCTTAGTTCATCTAGTACAGGGAGCACACGGCCACAGAGCAGACAAACCGTTCCGAATGGAACGCACGGAGCGCCGAGCTATCGAGCGAGAAAGAAATAGGTAGGCGAGTCGCGCTGGTGTAAGCGAGATAATAATATTTTCAATTATACTGATTTAAACTTACGTTGCGTTCGATAGCCGCAATTTGCTTTAAATGACACAATATTTTACGGGCTTTTCAATCATAAGTTAAACTTTATGCATACTGTCATAAAGTTGAATTTTAAAAGTACGTTTGTTACGTTCTGTCAGTTCTTTTACTCAGTTTCTTTCAGTGACCTACTGTACTAAACGAACTAAAAGACCGAACTAGTACACTTATCCTACTGTACTAGTTGGGATCGATCTGCTCAGTGAACGAGCAGGCACAAGCCTACAGTGGACGTCAATTGGCTGATGATGATGATGATGATGATCGTACCGATTTTACATTTACTGAATTCAATGAAGTTTACAGTCTAAAATTTAACAATATTTGCATATTTAATCTGGCTTACATTATGCACTCTCAATACTTTTAAAAGTCATGCATTTAAGGATTAAAACTATCGGTATAAAAGCGGACACGGTGTCATAAAGACTGAGCAGATAACAATACTAAGACAACCCTACGCATCGGCAACGTCGTTTAGTATTTGTCGCCATTATAGGCGGTCTGGGACGCTCTAATGTAGTTTGAATTTGGTAACAAATTAGAAAATAAAACTCAGATGACATACATAGTTTTATTCACTGTCAGTGGAAGAGTCCGAGGACTCGGAACCACCAACGTTTATAATAATTTTTTCCACAGTGTTATCTATTACATTATCTAATTTCATTAAAAAAAATATATTCTTTTAAAATGTTATATACCGTAGCCAACGATATGCCAGCAGTCTCAGCAGTCTTTTTCACACGTTCCGATTTAGTGGGATATTCCTTTCTATGGCACATTTCTTAATTTGTAAATATTCACCACCATCCGCTTTTCACTGGTAGTCACAGGATTTTGCTTTCATCCATTTTAAATATGCACCAACAAACAAAATATCTAAATAGATCAACAATTAATAACGAAATTGAACAAAAACGATAACAACAATCTTTAAGTAAGCTAACAGCAATATAAAACACAACCAACTCAACCGACAACAATATGAAGTCGAATGACATGACAGACAGTGACATTTTAAAATTGTGTGAGAACTCTGCCTCTTTAGGTTTTTTAATGTACAACCTTTCCATGAAAAATTGCAAACGCAATTTATTAAAATTATTATCTTTTCATCTTAGAATAGAAATTAACTAACATTATGTTTCTTATCTGTTCACAACACTGAGTAATGTGTATTAATATAGCATGATAATAAATTCGTGATATTTAATAACTCGTATTTACTGTTCGATCCGCAGAATTTGCCTGTAAAAAAGACCTTATATCTCGTTCTGCAAAGGTCTTTCTAATGCTAAAAAAAACGAAGTATACCTCGGGTAAAGATGGGTCACTTTATGCACTTGTTGTACAATCTACTATTTCATCACACTTGCAAGCAAAACATTTGTTTTAAGACAAAATATTATTAAATGACGTACTTTCTAGGGAATTTCACTATTCTATTACTCTTGCATGTAAGCAATGGCGCGCTTACAAAGCAAGTATGATGAAAAGGTACTTTGTCACGGCCCTATGTGTTCTTTAATAAAGTAAAATTTAAACATCGTGAGTAAACCTTTCCGTTTTCACTGACACAAATGCTGATACAAGTCATACCAGATATTGAAACCTAATTCTATTCATGATTTTGTACAACTTTTACTTATAAGGATAGTGACATCTAGCGACAAATTTGGATAACAAACTAAACAACTACTTTATCTCATACATGTTGGTCCATAGAAATGGGCTAGTATAGTAGTTTGACTAAAATGGAAGAGTCGTTTTTTTTTTGAGTTCACAGTAAAAGTTGTTTTATGATCTTGTATCACTACTTTGTTAACACCCTGCATAGATAAATAATGTTGAATGAATTAATAGGGTTTCTACAATTTCACAATTAAAATTCTCAGTACGTGGTGATTCGTAACGGCCTGGTCACGACTTTGCGCGACCAGCGGCGGCGGTGAGCGACTCGATAAGTTGGAACGAGAGGCTGATACTGGAACTCTCTCTCTTATAGTTTTGTGCCCCGCCGGTCGCCTAAGACCAATATCGTGGCCACGGCGTAAACGGTTAATAATGCTGTATCCCCTTAGGTCTGATCTACGTGGTCGGCGGCTGCACGCACAGCTGGCGCCACACGCGCGACCTACTATGCTACCATCCCGCGTCTCGCACGTGGCGTGCGCTCGCTCCCATGCGGCGCGAGCGCAGCCAGGCCGCCGCAGTCGTGCTAGGCCATCACCTCTACGTCATCGGCGGCAACGCGCCGCGTCGGGCCGTGCTCACCTCCGTGGAGCGGTACAGCTTCGATAACGTGAGTACTGCACCCAGCGGCGCGAGCGCGGCCAGGCCGCTGCAGTCGTGCTAGGCCACCACCTCTACGTCATCGGCGGCAACGCGCCGCGCCGTGCCGTGCTCACCTCCGTGGAGCGGTACAGCTTCGATAACGTGAGTACTGCACCCAGCGGCGCGAGCGCGGCCAGGCCGCCGCAGTCGTGCTAGGCCACCACCTCTACGTCATCGGTCGTGCCGTGCTCACCTCCGTGGAGCGGTACAGCTTCGATAACGTGAGTACTGTACCATGCGGCGCGAGCGCAGCCAGGCCGCCGCAGTCGTGCTAGGCCACCACCTCTACGTCATCGGCGGCAACGCGCCGCGTCGTGCCGTGCTCACCTCCGTGGAGCGGTACAGCTTCGATAACGTGAGTACTGTACCATGCGGCGCGAGCGCGGCCAGGCCGCCGCAGTCGTGCTAGGCCACCACCTCTACGTCATCGGCGGCAACGCGCCGCGTCGGGCCGTGCTCACCTCCGTGGAGCGGTACAGCTTCGATAACGTGAGTACTGCACCAGGCGCGAGCGCGGCCAGGCCGCCGCAGTCGTGCTAGGCCACCACCTCTACGTCATCGGCGGCAACGCGCCGCGTCGGGCCGTGCTCACCTCCGTGGAGCGGTACAGCTTCGATAACGTGAGTACTGTACCAGGCGCGAGCGCGGCCAGGCCGCAGCAGTCGTGCTAGGCCACCACCTCTACGTCATCGGCGGCAACGCGCCGCGTCGGGCCGTGCTCACCTCCGTGGAGCGGTACAGCTTCGATAACGTGAGTACTGTACCATGCGGCGCGAGCGCGGCCAGGCCGCCGCAGTCGTGCTAGGCCACCACCTCTACGTCATCGGCGGCAACGCGCCGCGTCGGGCCGTGCTCACCTCCGTGGAGCGGTACAGCTTCGATAACGTGAGTACTGCACCAGGCGCGAGCGCGGCCAGGCCGCCGCAGTCGTGCTAGGCCACCACCTCTACGTCATCGGCGGCAACGCGCCGCGTCGGGCCGTGCTCACCTCCGTGGAGCGGTACAGCTTCGATAACGTGAGTACTGCACCAAGCGGCGCGAGCGCGGCCAGGCCGCCGCAGTCGTGCTAGGCCACCACCTCTACGTCATCGGTCGTGCCGTGCTCACCTCCGTGGAGCGGTACAGCTTCGATAACGTGAGTACTGTACCATGCGGCGCGAGCGCAGCCAGGCCGCCGCAGTCGTGCTAGGCCACCACCTCTACGTCATCGGCGGCAACGCGCCGCGTCGTGCCGTGCTCACCTCCGTGGAGCGGTACAGCTTCGATAACGTGAGTACTGTACCATGCGGCGCGAGCGCGGCCAGGCCGCCGCAGTCGTGCTAGGCCACCACCTCTACGTCATCGGCGGCAACGCGCCGCGTCGGGCCGTGCTCACCTCCGTGGAGCGGTACAGCTTCGATAACGTGAGTACTGCACCCAGCGGCGCGAGCGCGGCCAGGCCGCCGCAGTCGTGCTAGGCCACCACCTCTACGTCATCGGCGGCAACGCGCCGCGTCGTGCCGTGCTCACCTCCGTGGAGGTAGGCACGGCACGACGGTGGTCCTCAGTTTGATTTAAAGGAAGTAACATAGACATTCCGTAGCAAGTTTGAGAAATAGTACATTACTATAGAGGACGGGAAACAAAGGGTTACAGGCCAAGTAGATATATCTGGCCGAAGGAACTGAGGCCAGATAGGAATACGCGGCCTGTAACCCTGTTTCTCGCCGAGATTTGTATAGTGTTTTTCTCAAACTTGCCATGAAATAAAACGAACTGATTTCGCCGAACTATACTATTTGATTTGTAAATAAACCAATAATACAGTATCGTACAACATTAAAAAAAAAACATTCGCGCCTAATTTTTTTTTAAATCTGTTTGAGGTATCCTTTTATCTGGTGGTATAGACATTAGTTCTTAGGTTTTTTTTTCTATGGCTGAATGTCAAGACATAGTGTCACAATTTGACGTTTCAAAACAAAAGATAGTTTGTTTGCAGTCCTAGGTGTGAAAGCATATGCCACCGGATACATAGTATTTCCGGGTTTAATTTAAAGTAAGTAACATTAACATTCCGTAGCAAGTTTGAGAAAAAGTTTTTTACGAGTTGGTTACGTTTTCGCAGGACTTCTGGGAGGAGGTGTGCAGCCTGAAGGAGGCGCGCGCGGGCTGCGCGGCGGGCGCGGCCGAGGGCGTGCTGGTGGCGGCCGGCGGCGACAGCGAGAGCGCCGGCCAGCGCGCCTTCTACCGCGCGCGCACCACGCTGGCCAGCGTCGAGCTGTACGACCCGCGCGACGACCGCTGGCGGCCCGGCCCGCCGCTGCCCGTCTCGCGCGCCGAGGCCGGCGCCGCGCTGCTCTGACGATGTCGCCGGTGGCGGCGGCGGCGACAGCGAGAGCGCCGGCCAGCGCGCCTTCTACCGCGCGCGCACCACGCTGGCCAGCGTCGAGCTGTACGACCCGCGCGACGACCGCTGGCGGCCCGGCCCGCCGCTGCCCGTCTCGCGCGCCGAGGCCGGCGCCGCGCTGCTCTGACGATGTCGCCGGTGGCGGCGGCGGCGACAGCGAGAGCGCCGGCCAGCGCGCCTTCTACCGCGCGCGCACCACGCTGGCCAGCGTCGAGCTGTACGACCCGCGCGACGACCGCTGGCGGCCCGGCCCGCCGCTGCCCGTCTCGCGCGCCGAGGCCGGCGCCGCGCTGCTCTGACGATGTCGCCGGTGGCGGCGGCGGCGACAGCGAGAGCGCCGGCCAGCGCGCCTTCTACCGCGCGCGCACCACGCTGGCCAGCGTCGAGCTGTACGACCCGCGCGACGACCGCTGGCGGCCCGGCCCGCCGCTGCCCGTCTCGCGCGCCGAGGCCGGCGCCGCGCTGCTCTGACGATGTCGCCGGTGGCGGCGGCGGCGACAGCGAGAGCGCCGGCCAGCGCGCCTTCTACCGCGCGCGCACCACGCTGGCCAGCGTCGAGCTGTACGACCCGCGCGACGACCGCTGGCGGCCCGGCCCGCCGCTGCCCGTCTCGCGCGCCGAGGCCGGCGCCGCGCTGCTCTGACGAACATGTCGCCGGTGGCGGCGGCGGCGACAGCGAGAGCGCCGGCCAGCGCGCCTTCTACCGCGCGCGCACCACGCTGGCCAGCGTCGAGCTGTACGACCCGCGCGACGACCGCTGGCGGCCCGGCCCGCCGCTGCCCGTCTCGCGCGCCGAGGCCGGCGCCGCGCTGCTCTGACGAACATGTCGCCGGTGGCGGCGGCGGCGACAGCGAGAGCGCCGGCCAGCGCGCCTTCTACCGCGCGCGCACCACGCTGGCCAGCGTCGAGCTGTACGACCCGCGCGACGACCGCTGGCGGCCCGGCCCGCCGCTGCCCGTCTCGCGCGCCGAGGCCGGCGCCGCGCTGCTCTGACGAACATGTCGCCGGTGGCGGCGGCGGCGACAGCGAGAGCGCCGGCCAGCCTTGCGTTGTCTAGCGAACGACTTTTAGACATGCAAGTGCACATTTTCATGCGTAAAACTATGTGTAGTCGTATAGGAACACTTTCATCGAAGAAATTCAAGTACCTAATAAAACGATCGGAAAATCGCGTTCCATAATGCTCGGTACTCGGTAGCCATCTAGAACCTGCTTTACACTGTCGTGCTAGTCCATCAAAGAAGCCGTAAAAACGCTGCCGCCGCTTGTCTAGTTTGTACGGCATTTCATCATCATCATCAGCCTATGTTAGTCCACTGCTGACGCATTAGGAGGTAAATGCCCATAATCGCCACGCTGGGCAAGCGGATTGGCGATCGCAGTAATGTGTCCACTATGATGACGCTGCTGCCCATCATCAATCTTGTAAAATGGTCAGTGACACTTCAATCCCTTAGTCGACTCTTACGACACCCGCAGGAGTTGGGGTCGGCATTTGCGACCTCAAAAATATTAAAACGGAGACACGTAGTACATTTATTCAGAAAATTAAAGGAATATAAGGGCCGAACGGCAAAATAACCTTATGATTTATGATCTACTTGGGCACAAAATAGTGAAATGGTCTTAGGCCCAGCACACACGGTGAAACGCAACTGCAATGAAACTGCAACTACTAGTTACTTTTGAGTTTCATTTGAGTTTATGCCATAGATACCTTTGAGAAACAATACACGACGCAACTAGTTTGAAACCGGTTTGAAACGCGTTGCAGATCAGTTCCTTTGAAACCAGCGTGCAGGAAACTCGTGTCGGATTTCGCGTCTTTTCTATTCGACAAAATGGCTGACGATGAAAATAAAAATATTCAATTTGTATTGGAAGTCGAGAAACATCCTTGCTTGTACAATACAACACTTTCTGGCTATTCTCGCAGGAATGAGACTGATAAATCATGGGCTGAAATTGGAAAAATAATGAATATGACAGGCGAGTTGATAATTTTGTTTATTTAATTATTCTTAAATACAATAATTCTTCATCACTTGAACTAGAAATTTTGGGCACGTCTGTCTGGTCTCAAAATCGGAATGATTGTGACTAATTTCATCACATTTAGGTTGCGGCGTGTGTGGAAAACGTTTGAAACTGGTTTCAAACCTATAATTTCAAAAGAGTTTCGTTGCAGTTGCGTTTCACCGTGTGTGCTGGGCCTTAAAGTCACGTCAAACTGAAACTGAAGTGCCGAGTAGCGCCATGCGTTTATCTTAATAAACCTATGACTATAAAAACTACACTTTCCAAAATATGGTGTCTTCTATTCATGAAACCAAACTATGTTTTAGATATTATAGAATTTTGTTATAATAGGTTTGTCATTGAAATGTTGCGCCTGTATTTTTAGGGCCACTTCCGGAATGTATATAACGCTTATGCTATTATTACAATTTATGTACGTAATGAAATGAGTTAAATGTTATTATTTTTGTAAAGGATAAATTGGGGCTTGCAATACAATATATGATATAAAGTTTTAAAGAAATTAAACAACTGCTACTGCTACTGCAGTTTGCTTTATTTATCATGATTTGGTTGTATGTGTTAAAATATGCGCGGAAATATAAAAAGTGCTGACAAGTTAACATTTTTTTATTTTTGTTATGGCAACTGATCCTATTATAGAACTATGCTATAGTAAACGTACAGGGTGCCCGTGAGGAAAGGGAAAAAATTCAACAGCGGATTTCTGACCAAATTTGAAGTTAAAAATTTCATATGAAGTTTTCTGGATTCAGTCTATTTTAAGAGAAAATTTGATTTTTTCTTAAAACCCTTTTAGACCGTTACGCTATGATAAACGCATTTTAGGAAACGATTTTGTCACCATGTTGTCTTAGTCTTGTCACACTTAATTGACAGACAAAATGAACAAAAATATCTCTACTTACCTAGCAAATGTAAAAAAAAATATTAAAATGCTTTTTTTGCGATAGTTTGAATAATAAAATCTTTTTTTTGTGTTTTTCAGGCATTCAAAACATCGAAAAATATTTTTTTTTGCTGATTTGACCAAAAAACATTTAACATTTTTTTCTCATTTTAGTCTCAGGAATATGCTGTTAGAATTTTCCCCTTTCCTCGTGGGCACCTTGTATACATAAATAATACAAAAAAATACAGGTCATAGGGTCAGGTGCCATAGGGCATTCAGAAATAAATCAGTTTGTCAGTGTAAAAAGTCATGAATTAGATCTGGCACGCCTTTTAATGCTAGAATTCTTCATTTTCCGCACACGTTCGAACATCATAGGCAGGATATCATGAATATCGCTTTGATAGCTTTTATGGGTGAATTTGCTATCCCGATAATGACTCGAATTATTTAGTAGAAATTAGTAAACTTTGTGTTATAATTTAAAGATATCAAATATTATAAGTATATCAAATTAAGCTAGAATTAACGTAAATTCACAATTTACTTTAGCGATTGAAGGTACATATACAAATGCGTCTAGTAGAGTACCGTAGCTATTATTAACAATATTACAGGATGTAGATGTAGTGGACTTCAGTTATTATTATTAGAATATTTCAATCATTATTCACGCAGTAATTTAGTATTTGGACTTCCAATTATTATGTTATAATCTAAACAATGAAGTAACCTGATTGAAAATCAACAGTCACGATCATTTTTTACATTATTTAATACCAAGATGGATTACTTCATCGCCAAGAACGCCCAAAGGGTCAGTAGTAAAGACAAAATTATTTTATATCTTGTTTTTGTCCCCAAGACGACAGATGGAGTGGAGTTTTTTTTTGTACGAGATGATGTTGAGATTTTTATTTTTCTCATATGAGATCTACTTTAATATATACTTATTTGTAACATTGTAAGCCTATAAGGTCCACTAGCACAATCCAGGGTTAAACCACTCTTATTATTTTTTTTTTTTTAGAAAACAAACAGCCATGTACAAATTAGTTCATGCGAAATTAACATAAATCAGACCTAAAGTTTCCTATATTAATACAAATATTATGCAAACAGTTGTAAATCCTACAATTATAGTTAAGTGCCCATTCAAGCACTTAAGAGATAGAGAGAGATATCTATGGATTTAATCCCGTGTTAGTTGGTTAACCTTCGATTGTGCAAGCGTAGAAGTAGCATTAATAGTTTTTTCCACTAAACCTTCAGACTCTGTTATTTGCATGTTTATATGACGAAAAACTTAACCGGGTGATATTAAATTATTATGAATCACTAGATTATTAAGTAATAAAATATTTTTACAATAAAAGTTTTTTTTATTAGGCAATACAACGATATTTTTGTTTCTTCTTTAAAAATGTATCCCTGGCGGTCTATCTGGAAGCCTTTGAACCTATAGTTTAGGTAGGTACAGTCGCCATCAGTCACATCGTATTGACAGGAGCGTTGAAAAATATCTGAATACGTCTTTATTGCCATAACGATAGGAGTGTTCAGATTTTTTTGATTGCTCCGGACGCTACTATATATCTGATGGCGACTGTGCCTACTGTAAAATATCCAAGTATTCATTGAGGATAAACCTTTGCTATCAAACAATCAATCGCAACCATTATCCACGAACACTTATTGGTGCCTTTCCACCAGAGCTATGCTATGTGGATGAGTTTGATAACCACCAATCAAGTTCTCGGAACGTAGCACATCTATGACACATGTTCTACGATGTGTAGCGTAAGTATTTGGCGGGTCAGACACACACATAATCAGCGTATATCAGTCCATTGCTGGACAACGGCTTCTCCTAAGGCCGCGGTCGCTTCGCCACCCGCATGATGACACCACACGCGGCGGGTGAAAACGACCACTCTCGAACATTCCCTAACACACCATTCGTACGCCGAAAACCGATACCACCGCCGCCTAAGCCTTTATAGACGCATCGCCACGCTGCGCAAGCGGGTCGACGATCGCATAGTGTGTCCTAGCTTTTGGGCACCCTAATTATGAATGAAACGCCTATAGTTTCCTTGCAAATGTTTAATAGAATGGCCTAGACAGTGTAAGCGGGGAAGTGCGCCACGGGCAGGCGGGTGAGGTCAGCGGCGAGTTGCAGGCGGCCCGTGAGCCCCTCGAACAGCGAGGCGGGCCGGTCGGGCGCGTGCAGCTCCGTGCCGCTGCGCTCCACGCAGCACCACTCCATAAAGCAGCACGCGCGGTACAGGTGGATTGGTTGCTGGAACATGTACCGTCAAGTACTTTGTAGCAGCCTAAGTCCTAAGCGTAAACTTACGGCCCGGCCACGACATTGGTCTAAGGCGACCAGCGGCGAGCGAATCCATGAGTTGGAGCGGGATGCTGATATGGGTACGAGAGGGAGCACCATACGTTTTCCGCTAAGTCGGTCGCCTTAGACCGATGTCGTGGCCGCGGCGTTAAAGTGTTAATATATTCGATTCGATAAGTAATCGATAGATAGTCGAACAGTTTCGCGCAGCAGTATGGAATTAGAATTATAAACTTTAACTTTGCAGGTGAACATACATAGATCACAAGATAAGTTTTGTAATACATTAAATATGAAACGAAGAGTGGTCTTGTTTGGCTGTGTAAGTAACTTTATATAAAAAAAAAACAGATTATAATCATGAAATAAAACTATGAAAACGGATAAACTCGCGTATATTAACTAATTTTAACTTCATTCCGACGTTTCGAACACTTTACAGGGTTCGTGGTCTGCGGATGACTGACATTGGAGGAAATTTGATAGATCTACCTCCATCAAAATAAGAAAGATAAGTACAAAACTACCCACCAAAGAAAAATGACTAAACCACAGACAATAAATTTTAAGGGTGGATGTACATACAAAATTTGCAAATTAAGCTAGTTATTCATTACAAATATTTTCAGAATGAAGACAAGAGACAAAATAAATAATCTACGCCGGTTCTATCCCTACGCCACTGCCTGAGAAGTATTTCCTTCCTTTATATGATTGTATTGTTAGGAAGGTATCCCAAAATTGGGACCGACAAGAAACTCAGCGGGACAACTCTTTTCAAAAAACATTTGTAGTACATCTTAAGATCATCATGCATTAAACCGAAACATACAATTTTGGTTAATACGTAAGGAAATTTAAAATAATTTTGAAAAAAAAAAATGCCAGTACTAAAAAGGGGGGTAATGGTCACCACCGCCAAATACATCAGCCTCACGGTTTATGTCTAGACTGTTCCTTTATCAGATGAACAACTGGATCCCAAGCTGGCACTGTTGAGCGCAGGCCAGCCGTTCTGCCTTTTGTTGGAGGGGTTACAGACAGGATCAGCCGCATCTTGAAACGTGCTTCTATTAAAACCTATTTGTACTTATCTTTCTTATTTTGATGGAGGTAGATCTATCAAATTTCCTCCATTGTCAGTCATCCGCAGACCACGAACCCTGTAAAGTGTTCGAAACGTCGGAATAAAGTTAAAATTAGTTAATATACGCGAGTTTATCCATTTTCATAGTTTTATCCTAACCCTCGCGGTAACCGAAGAAAATATTAGATTATAATCAGTTTGAATTCAATAATAATGAATGGTTTGAAATCGTTGAGTATTACAGATTACGAACGGTTATTTATTGAGGAAATTGTTTGATCGTTTTCATCTACAAAGAGGGATATAGGCGCTAGAGCAGCGTCATTAGGGCGTCACTCTGTCACATTAGGTAGGTACACAATTTAGGTATATTTCGCAGGCGTATGGGAATGTATCATGTCGCGGTCGCGCATGTTATTGAAGTTTTTGTGACATTTCAGAAGCCACAAATACTACAACTGCTTCTAAAACTAAACTTGTATCTCATAATCCTTATAAAATATTTTTTCCTTACTTGTGCGGAAAAGTAAACATTGCGCACGCTTCGCGTGAGTTAATTTCTCTTTTTAAGGCACTTTTTATGAAAAAAGTCATTCGATACACGTGTAAAAACTTTTTTTTTTGCACTTGCATCGAAATGTACTATTTTGTGTGCACGTATGCACATATCCACAATACACATTTGTGAAGTGACAACCCCATGCACTCTCACATAAAACTGCTGCGCGCAAAGTACATTAATTTAATGATTAGGTTAATCATAATCATATCTGCCGAAAGACGTCCACTGATAGACATAGACATCGGTTCTACGTAACGTACATACAATGTCACGCCGCACCCACGGCTACAGCTTAGCGATTTTGAGAGCTATATCGGTTAGGTACTTTGGTTGTGCTGTGGATGGCCTCATGTTTGTCACGATCTCGCAGAGACTCCTAACCGTGTGTCATCACTGGCAACACATATTGATCAAAGACGTTCGTCTTCAGGCACTGTGGAATATTGGACTTCAATGCTTACCTTAGTTGCTTGAAATAGTTGGATGAAAACATACGCATTCCCACTAACACCATGGCATATACTGTATCCTTTAGTGGATAGCCCTCGCTCCCAAACCACAGTTCCACAATGTAAAGCAGTTTTCAAATATTTTTCTTCAGCAAAAATCTGAAACACATCGGTCAACCAGTGACAATAGCGAGTACAAGTCTAGATCGTTTCATTCACGAAGGCGCATGGCTTGGTTGGTTCTTGGTTGATTATCACGTCATAGAAGATATTTTTGAAAAATCGCCCCATCATCGTAATTAAACAGCCATTTTTGGGCTTTTATGTATAAGTAATAGTTAACCCGCCAACCCGCTTGCCCAGCGTGGCGATTATGGGCATTTACCTCCTAATGCGTCTATGCGCATAGTTAATAGGAGAGGCTTACGTCCAGCAGTGGACTATTATAGGCTGATGATGATGATGATGAATAGTTAAAATTTGGAAATTGCTTCAACAACAAGAAAACAAAACAATGTGCTTCAAACCAACACTAAGCAGCATAACAATTTGTCGAGTCACTGGAGTCGTTTTTATGAATTTTCATCGAAAATAAATCTCATAAAATGTCATTTTTTGCGTCAGTCGCATTTTTTTAAAGACGTCATGTCTTTTGCGTTTAAAAGGTTATGATGATGAAGGCGAAACAACTACCGTTGTCTGTAAATTGCTTCATTTGTATAGTCAACCAATTCGAAATCTGAGCCATCAATATATTGCTACTCGTCAGTTTGATATGGTTCTAAAGTGGCATAGGGCTCCATTTGGTTGACCATACCTTAAACTGCGGGAGCCATGATTGAAAAAAAAAATGATTGGGACATTCGCCATCATATCGTCGGCTGACAACCAAAACTCACTATAAAAACGGTCACTACTCTCAACCTCTTATGTCAGTATTGAATCAGAACTGAGATACGATCTCTATTTCAAGTAGGTATTTGTTACTTAGTGAGTTTTGTTTGTCAACCGACGATATTGTGATTATTATAGGAAAGTTGCCTAAACTAAATGGAAGCCATGGCCAGGCGCGGATCCAAGGGGGCAATGGGGGCACTAGTTCCTCCCTGACACTGGACCCAAGTATGCCTAGGTGCTGTTTTTAAGTATAAAACCCTATCATATCATAGGTCAATGCGCCCCCCTGAACGAAGTCCTGGATCCGCGCCTGGCCATGGTATGGCTATTGTAAATACCTGACTGGCTAAAATTAACAGAGGGACGAAGCCAGGAGCTCCGTGACACCACTGTACAAGGCGATCTCCCGAAGCACTACCCATTGATGATGGAAAGTTGCCGCTTGGACATTTTTGTGTTAACAGCCAATCAAGAGTAGGTTTAATTAATGTTTGCATGTCATTAGCAGAGATGTATGCTTGCGCCTGTAACCAAATATGTACATTTAAAATGATTGATATCGAGATTTTTTGAAGTCCCGAGACTCCTGAAAGCTCTATTAGACATTAGAAATCAAGTTACTTTTTTAACGCCAGGTTGCTTAAGCTAAGTGTAAACTAAATACACACTAAATGGAAACATACCTGTAGTAGAATATAAAGTATGCCAGCCACGCCATGAGCGGCCCCTAAGTACACCTTGTCGTGCCACTGCCAGAGGAGTGGGCTTTTCGAGTTCACTTCTTGAGAATACTCTTTGCCAGACTTCAGTATAGCAAGTATCACCTAAAAAAAGCAACCTGAAGTTTAACAATGCAAGCATGCATGCAATATAAATACATGTGTATGGTGACTATACTCGCCATACACACAAACACACACGCACGCACACAAGCAATATCATGGCCACTAGTGATCTCATATCATTCTCAATGTTAGTCTGAAATAAATCAATTTCCTTTACGATACCGTAAAATGGGGTGACTTTAGTGTAATTAAATTATATATAAAATAATGGATGGCCATAAAAATGTAAAATGTATTTAATTTATTGGTCCTTTTAAGTTATAAAGTGCCTTATTAAATATCGATTAAAGTCAACTGATATATCACGTAAAAACATATAGGTACAGTAGGAGTTAAAAACTATAATTTCAAACTCACCCGCGCATTTTCAAATCACCCCGTTCTACGGTACCTACCAACTAAAAAAAATAATATTATCCTTCTAACAAATTACCTTTTCAATATGATGTGAAGGAATTACAGACTTTCCTTCTATATATTTATTGACAAACAGCAACGCATATAAGTAGCCACTCTTCCCATAGAGTAGCTCATCAGGAGAATCATTCATTAGAGCCATTAAAGTCATAAGCCTGAAATATATTTGTTCATTAGGCAATGTACAGTCCAGGGCATTAATATATATACACTTCTCCATACTGATCCCTTACAAATGTGTCTATATATTAATGCACTTGACTGTAGGTGTCCCATTGTTCATGCTCAAAGGGACCTTTGGTAGCCAAAGTACTAAACTACACTAGGACACCAATGCATCAGCAGAATATTAGTCTCTGCACAAATATTACTCATTTAAGAGCACTCCGGAGCTGAGCCTCTTTTCAGATGTAGGGATTGGAAGAGATGATTAGCATTACAACATGTGCAATAAGGATGGCAGAGTAAAACACAAAAATCCAGGTTTTGTTCTCAACTGTTTCTTCCACCAAAACAGAACTAATTGTAATAGAATAAAATTTGCGTAACTTTATACTTAGATAATTATTGTGTGTCAGGCTGTTTTGATTTTCATGCTTATTATAATCATAAAGGTATAATAGGTTTTTGACCCTCAATGTAGAACAATTTTGAAGGGCTGAAGTGCTGAAATAATCAATTAACATTCCAAAATCCAATTTTATTAATTTTTATATATGCTTCGAAAATTACTGGAGAAAGCTCCAAGATCACAAGTGCAATGCAGTTCTTGAAACCTAGGAGGTAATTTTTGGAGCATATTTATATGTGGTTCAGTGTAGTTTCTTTAAAAAAATATATTTGTCTGTGTTAGTAAAATCAATCTGTGATTAAAATAATAGCCCTAGAGCTGAAGACTGACAACAGCTTGAATGATTGTGGAAACAGCAGCTCAGGATGGTTCTTAATATGATACATAATAAGCAACATAATGTATTTTCAGTGATGTACTTAGTAACTTCAATAACTTAATAAAGAAAAGGATTCAACTATATCTAGAGTATAACCAATTTAAACATTAAAATGTGATTAATATCATACCTTTGTGCTAATGTTTTGTAATCAGACAATTCAGTGTTGTTTGGACCTAACTTGTAAGAAATGACAGTTGCTAACGCAAGCGGGCCTGCATCCCCACATAGAAATGATATTCTACGACCCTTTAGGTTATTAAGATCTAAATAAAGAAGGGCATTCTGAAAAATAGTATCATAGGTCAGATTATATTTTCTTATTGATTACAATTTGTTAGTTAGACTTCAGAAGGTACTTCCTTTTGGTTTAGTTCTTACCTTGAGTGTTTCGATTTGGGACTCCTTTTTATTAAGAGCACACATAAAGTAATACAGAGCCAACCCAGCGGAACCTGTGTACACTGTGTTATCATAAAATATATCGCTTGCCAGCCCCGTTGTTAATACGTGAAGTTTTGCATCAGTATATTTTTGTAGCTTTGTTTGCAAGTTAGATGATATCTATAAAATTTTGTTATAGGTATATTAATATTATACAGTCATAGTATGTTTCTACAAGATAATTTAATAATATTTATACTTACAGAATCTTGAGTTCTATTTAATACAGTTAGTGCAGTCCCCTCGACGTAATCTTCAAAAGTATTTTCAAAAGTTCCTCTGAGCGCCATTGCTAAGCAAAAGGGTAATTCAAATCAGATAAAAATAATTAAAATTTTCTTTCAGACGTGAATTTCCATGCAAACCATCATAGTTACAGGAAAATACATGTAATAAAAGATATAACTGAATCAAAATAGGAAAGCCAATGCTCCTGAAATCGGCCAATTTTTTTAATTTACAACCTATGAACCTAATATTGAATTTAAGAAACAAATAAATCAAAATGAAAACAAAACAACGTCAGATTTTGACAGCTCTATTAAGCGACTCCCACCTACTAAGAAGATATTAAGCGAGCTACACACTACACACTAAGAATCTCACTTGTTTTGTGTTGACAGCAGAATTAAAGCCTGTATTAAGCGGTTGGTGATAAGCCTCCCTACCCGTCGGATTGTAAATTGGGTATTGGGTTAGTTAAGTTGCTGCTATTGGTAGCAATGGCTTTGTATACATTTTTACACTTGCCATTATTTACTTACATTTTCCTCATCTATGCCTGTGGTTTATTGCATGAGCGAGCGAAGTGAAGTTTCATATTTTGATGACTTCTCGCTGTCAGTATTTACCGTAGGTGGAAAGCGCGCATGTCCTACAATTTTCGGCCATATTGTTATGACGCATACAAGATCATAGGTCTCCGCCAGTGACGAGTCTTCTCGCAGTTGACGTGGCTACTACGTACCATCCCGTTCGCCCACTCCGGACGCAGCATAGACGGTGACGAGGAATACGTAACTGGTGAGTGCTCATAATGAAGACAGAACTTGCTACCTGTCACGGTCTTAAATTTTGGTTAGCAAATATGGATATAATCCACAATAATAGATCACATGCAACCTTCTGTATGAGTCTCCTTAACGTTATTAAATACGTCGCGTTCCTTCATGCTAATAGACGCAATAGGAAAAATTTCGCAACTATGACGCGACGAGTCCGTTTTAGGATATTTCAATAGGTAGTCTTATAAGAATTAGACTGCAACGATTGATTAAAAGAATAGTGTGTGTACACAAGAACCGAGCAAGGGATACACAGAACGTTGACCTTGAATATTTTAGGTGGCCTTAGTTGGCATGGAGGGAATGGTGGAGGAGAACGGAACTTCTGGCGGCACTGGAGGAGCAGACCCGTTGGCCAGCGGAGCGGGCGCGGCGGCTGCAGGGCCCGCGCCGCACGTCGTTGCCGTCACCACCATGCAGGCGCCCGCACAGGTTTGTTGATATCACTCGTTATGTTTATCATAAACAAGTTCATTGGCGAATTACTTTAGTATTTAGAAGTGTTATTAAATTGTGATTATTTAATTTACAGGTGCAATCAGTGATACAAGCAAACCAACAGTCAGTAATTCAGACAGCTTCAAATATACAATCTGTGCAGTTACCAAAAGGAAATGTTATACTTGTCAGCAAACCAAGCTCAGTTATCCACACAACACAAGGCACTCTGCAAACATTGCAGGTAAAATCAATCTTTAAACTATTCTTTGATATTAGAATTGGTTGGTTTATTAACAATGATGGATTGTTATTGGAACAATTTTATGTCTTATTTGTATTATTTTATGAAGTGAAAATATGTTTTTTATCACTTTTGTAGGCAAATTTCAATTAACTTTGTGTTTAAATATAGTTAGCTGTAAAAAAGGTTGTACCCCATATACAAACTCTCCAGCTGACT
This sequence comes from Thaumatotibia leucotreta, assembly GCA_025490895.1. NCBI lineage: Eukaryota > Metazoa > Arthropoda > Insecta > Lepidoptera > Tortricidae > Thaumatotibia > Thaumatotibia leucotreta. The sequence continues at coordinate 32,137 of JALPQI010008914.1, forward strand.
TAGAAATTAACTATGCTATTACTGAAAATATCCTATAATATATGCCTTTCTTTGCTTACAGATTAAACCTGAGCCAACATTAGTAAGCTCACAGGGGCAATCTTGCAGTGATGACAGTTGTAGTGATGATGACAGTCCAAAACGAAAGTATCGGGAAATGTTGACTCGACGGCCATCATACCGCAAAATATTAAACGATTTGGGTGGAGCAGAGATCGCTGGTGAGTTACACATATATGTTGATTTAATTTCCTTATGAATGGTGTGATTGTTATGTTATGTTGGTGTACTTTTATACCTATATTTGATATAAGTTTACACATATTCTCCTTTTTTATTTAATGTGTAGATTAAGTATAAAGATTGTGCTTTTTATTCAGTTAGGTTTCTCAGCGGACTAATAAAAATTAAAGATAAAACCAACACACGATAATAGAAGTTAACATATCCTATTACTGCAAGGAAGAATAAAATAAATGGTAGAATAATGTCGAATTTTATAATAAATTAGAAGAAATTTCCAAACAGAATTGCGTTCTCAAGCATATAAAGCCTGCTAACATTACAGACAATCGCATGGGGTCTAGGCCAGGATGCGAGAATGAAGTGTCGCTGTCATCCCCTTTATCATTTGCGCCAGGTCAGTTAAATGTTCTGCTACTGACTCAGTTTATGTGTGCGACTTGTGTCACTAACCAGGTACAATCATGAAGTCATCTTGTCCCTGTGTGGTTGTCACCACCTGGCGTCATCACTCTGTGTTCCTTCACTACACATTTGTTATTAACTATTAATTTACGACATTGCTTATCATATAGTTCTAATTGTCAGTTTATAATCACATAGTGTAGTTGTAACAAGGGCTTTGGGCTACTTCTATTTGTGTGCATATATTTCTAAAATAATATTAAGTAGACTACATAATTTACTAAACATAGTCTTTATATTATAAGTGAAATTTGAAGTTGTAATCAAATTGAACATAGAAATCCTTTTATTATATTACTTAAAACCCAGTATAAATCATTATGTTGATTTAATATTCATCACTTTCATCAGCTCCAAAAATATTTTCTTTTGCAATACTAAGACTAGGCTAGACTTTGAAAAATGTGTGAAAAGTTTTTAGTATGGTGAAATTGGTGAACTATAACAAAATCTTGAAATTCTGAATGATACTTATCAATCATTTTTTTTTTTCACCTATTTGCTAGTTTAGATTACTTTATTTAGTGGATATAATATGTATAATGTGTAGTAATGTTGTCTGACAGTAACATAGTTATATTAATTTAAAATCATAATATTCGTAAGTTTATACACATAGCATATATACTTAAGCCAGTCATTTTATAAAATATTTAGCTTTGTTTTATGTTTGAATGTTGAGAAAGAACATTATACTGGTTACAATTCTAAAAGGAATACGATGACGTCATCAACCGCGGCCGCTGATTGTTATTCCACGCGATGACGTAATCTAGTACAAGTTGTACCGATGACGTCATGCAAAAACCTCCAACTGAAAATAATGCGAGAATGTAGTAGGTATAGGTAATCAAGTTATTCAACAACTGTAAAATAATTCAATAGGTATATAAAACGTTAGTGCAAAATGATGTGCTACCAATGTGCTCAAAAAATATCTTGACACAACATTAGTTAAAACTGTTCACTATGTTAGGAGAGTATCAGTATATGAATGAGGTATATGCAATATCTTAGGTTTTAGATCTTAATAATTAAAACAAAGAAATACGGAATTGTTGTTGTTAAATCCAACTTAAAGAAGAGCACAATCTTTATATATCTAAGTACTTATCTTTATGTATGTAGTTAAAGTAAGTCTGAATTATAACCCAACTGCTTCAAATATGTATAGACTGTTACAGCATGTTACACTCTTATTGTAGTGATCATAGATTAGATTTAGTATTAATGAATGTGTATCACAGTCAAAATTTTGTGGTATTATTTGGTCCAGTATCTAAAACTTGAAAAGTAGGGATAAACAATATCTCTTCCAGTTAACTTTTGAGTAATTTAAATTATAATATGTACAAAATAGAAGGTAAGCAAATTCTTAGTTTCAAAATACCATATTTATTTATACTAAAAATATGGTAAAAAAGAATAGGATTTTTTTTAAAGTGCTCAATTTATACGACTTATATTTTCACTATATCATATTCATAAACTATACTAAATCAAAAACGATAATTTATACACTTTTGCTTTCATAATTAATATAAAGTGATTCAGAGAAACAGTATATAATTTTCAGGACTAAGACACGTCCAAATTGTTTACATAACTACTGATACAAAATTATCAAAATATAAATAATTCTATTGAGTAAAAAGATATTTTAAGCGCCAGTGGAAATTCTATTAGTTATTGGTTTACCATCTCACATTTTCATGTTGACTTCTTTTTCTTGCAGAACTATATCTTTTTTTAATTGGCCAAGTAGTTTCCAACGAGGTCGTATCGAGAGGAGGCTTTCAATGGGAAAGCTGTTGAGGTCTGTCTGTTACCTCTTCTCGTTAACCCTTAATAGGGCATCAGTCACATATAAACTTCATTGTCTTTGACCCCTTTTCGGTTTCTAAATAATTCACTGGTCCCACCAGAAGTGAGTAAGCTATGAACTATCGGCTATAAAAACGAACAAAAGATAAGCGCTCCCGTATAAATAAAAGAGACACGGCGATGGTTATAGTGGCTCACTCATCTATGAGCTATAAATGTCACCGTGTCTCTTTTCTTCACATGGGAGCGCTTATCTTTTGGTCGTTTCTATAGCCGAGAGCTCATAGCTTACTCGCTCGCGGTGGGACCAGTGCATGTAAATATGTTACCATTGCCCTTGTAAGATTAAAACCGCCAGACCGATTTTGTTGAAATTTGTTATGGAGATAATGTAACATCCGAGAAAGGACATAACATAATTTTCAGTATTCTATAAAAACAACACTCATTAGCGCCGATCACCTCAACTCAGGCAGTATAATGTACCTATGTATGTATGTGCATTAAGTGTAAACGCCATAGTAATTTCCAATTATTACCAAACGACATTGCCTCGGCAGAAGCTTTAATCATAGGCGTTGTGGAGAACTTTAGACAACGGTAGCTGTAGCCGTACTCTGCCGTACCATGAGTTGGCAAGTATCGGTTACGTGAGGTGTTACTCGATACGTACAGCAGGTCTTTGCACTCGCTTCAATAAATAAATAGAATGCTTAACCCTTAAATGCACGAATTTTTCTTTTCGTTCCAAAAATAAAATGTGCTTACCGTCTCGGCGTCTAAAACACGAGAAAAATAGAAAAAAAATCTGAGGACATATTTTGGGTGACATTTTTACTACTAATCAAAATTTCGATACATCATACATTATGCATTTATTTGCAAAATCGTGCATGATAAAATATGCAAATATTGTTTACTTTCAGATTGAAGTATATTAAGTTCAGTAATTGTAAAAACTTTAAGGTATGCATCACAAAATTTTAATAATAAATAATTTCTTACTTAGTTAAAAACGGCTAAACACAAGCAACGAAAACAAATGTCTGCCATCTTGCTTATAAAGACACGTAAGTTTTTTTTAATACAGTTACGCCAGCGAATCAGGAATAAATTTGAAAGTTCATTAAATTTCCTTGCAAACCTTAAGAACATAATATACATATCTAGTTTTCAAACACCAACTACGTTTTGGTTATGTACGATACATCGTACACTATGCATTTAAGGGTTAACGTATTGAGTAAAACCTAACGTAACCGTTACTTGGAACCTTTTGAGACTTTTAATCGTTTAAGAATTTGCAGCAAATTGCAAATTGAACCAGTATCTCCAGAGTGGCATTTTCTTTTGCATTAACCAGTTTTTTCCATCCTTTTTAGGCTAGAGGCCTTTTTAACTAGGTAAAAACACATCATACTTGAGCATAATATTATCTACGATTCTACGTACACCTAGCCAACGGTGACAAGTGCTGTTAAAGCATGCCACTGCAGTAGAAAGTGCTTTTATAACATACAAAATTATCCTGTAGCCAAAGTTATTCCAGTAAACCCTTCGAATTTATGGATCCGTAATCGGTAATATTCTGAAACATAACTCCTATCTTGTTATAGGCATGTCATATTAAATATAGGTATAAGTGCTTAGACTGAAATATGTAGTACTGCAAACTGCGCATTTAATTCTTAAACGACTCGATACTCTTGATTGGAATTCGACATGCCCATTTTATAACCCGTCGATTTGAATTATGGCCATTCAAAGTGAAAATATACCTGTCAGTTTTTTTCTTCAACATTGCGTACTTTTTATTTTTGCAATAATATGAATAAAAATGTATAGTTTCATCTGTTGCTAAATAAACATGTAATCTGATTATCACGCCACAAACATAGTTTTGAGTCAGATGCCAAGTTTACGGACTAGGACCTTAAGGCGACTAATTGTCCAGCATCTCACGACGACCCCGATTGACGGTCTTCTTAACCTAAGTCGTGGAGGCCCCGAGATCGAATCCCGATTAGGGCACCTCGTTGACATTATATCTATTTATGTACCCAAATCCGTATCATAACATAACACTGAAACATTGTTTATCATACCGGGACACTCACCGAATTTAAGTGTATGTTTGCTGGATATGTTTCGACCCATTAAGAGGTTCCTCTTCAGGAGTACTCTAGGCCAAAGCCCTCCTAAAACGGGTACTGGCCGCAAGCAGAGCTATCGGGGGCTGCGCGATGGAAGTTCTACCCTCACTGTCACTTTCCTAAGTCTAGCTAAGAATGCAATAAAACACACAAGAACATAATTATGTACCTACAAAACATCAACCGGTCAACAGGGATAAAACCGTCATCGTCACCATTAAAAAAAAAATGTACTCTGACTCTGAAAAACCGCAAATTATGAAGTAATTAATAATTCTAATGAAATATTATTTTGCTTCGTAATTTCTACAACTCTTTAACAATACAATAAGTACAGTTACTTTTAGTTGCAATATGTATAACTAACGGATCGAGCTCTTTATAAAAAAACGCTTTCTCCCAGTCCCAATATGGAAAAAAGCGTCTTCTTAAAATGATTGATAATCCATTACAATTAGATTTCAAATTCTTCGTAAAAAGTGTTGTAGACGCATTTATACAAACGTCCAGATGTTATAAACCTTTTTAGTCGCTTAGAAAACTATGTAAAAAAATAAGATCTCTTAATTTGTTATAGTTTTGTTCACTGTAAGGTCGATTTACATCTACAGACATTGAGCGTACAAGATGCGTGCCGTGGCAGACAAAAAAAATCTTCTATACATTTTCACCCACAGTTTCCGGTAGGTAGGAGCCGCACTTGGACTCGGTTCCACCCACGACAGCTTGCGCGTCATTGGCGCACTTACCGACAATGCCGTCTTTACCATAAGGGCACAAGGGGCACGTGCCCAGGGCACACTTTCCTCACATTTATTCTCATGCCGTGTGGTGACGGCAGTAACATTTGTCACCACCCTAACTCCTCCTGCGGGTGTCGTAAGAGTCGACTAAGGGATTGAAGTGTCACTGACCATTCTACAAGATTGATGATGGGCAGCAGCGTCATCATAGTGGACACATTACTGCGATCGCCAATCCGCTTGCCCAGCGTGGCGATTATGGGCATTTACCTCCTAATGCATCTATACGCATAGTTAACAGGAGAGGCCTAAGTCCAGCAGTGGACTAACATAGGCTGATGATGATGATTCCCACGTTTACTTTCCTTTCGAAAGGGGCCCCGAAATCCTTGGTTCTTACAGAGCTAGCATAGGTTTCGCCGTTTGTAAAAAGGACCCAGAAGGGCATGAAGTGTGGAAATGTAGTTTCAGGTATAGGATTCGATTCACCAAAGCTGGCACGAATGTATCGAGTAAGTGACAGAAAGTATGTGTGGATGTCAAAATGACAGTAAGACAGCCTACACACACGTCTTCCGCAAGTGTCGCCATGGCTGAAGGTTGTGGTTGCCATGTTACATGTAGTGAGTCAAGCCTCTTTGTTGTTCCAGTGATACCAGCAGGAGCGCTGCAGACCGACGGCGGGCTTCACACGCTGGCGGTGTCGGGCGGCGCGGGCGGCGGCGCCATCGTTCAGTACGCTACTGCTAACCAAGACGGACAGTTCTACGTGCCGGGTTAGTTGCCACAGACAATTTTTCATAAACCCGGTCACGACCACACTTATCGAAGCGAAATCTGTTCGAGTAGGTGTCACAATCACACCAGTTTCTAATATTCCTATTAACCAATGTCTCCTGGCATGTATGTATCCCCATATGGGACTGTATTTTTAAAAGTCATGAAGTTTTGTGTCTGCTGGCAATTGCATCCAAAGCTAAATTTCGGATGCAACCAAGTTTTTGACCGACTGTTAGAAAAAAAAAATGCCATTCGAAAAAGAAGACTTTAATGATTATATAGGATTTCTAATATTCCGTTGGTAAAACAAGATAAAACATCATAAACTGGTAAGGTGTATGTTATTATATGGGTCATCTTATGCCGACACCTGGGTGCTTAGACAAGTTGCCAATCGCTAACGCTTATTCGTCAATTGTAAACGAAAGGCAGCTATACGCTGCTAAACGCAAGCGATTGGCAACTTGGCTAAGCATTCTGATGTGTGTGGTGGTGGAGCCATCAAATGTCTGCTCTTAGCAAATTTTCCATAAACTAAATGATTGACGTAGCTTTGCGCTTGTCCATTGAATTCAAGCTTTTTTCGTATATTACGATCGTTGCGATTACGAGTCGATAAGTGTGGTTAGTCTCTTGTCCTAAACACGAACAAATCGTACTATCCATTATAGGTCCGATTCTAGAAGACCAGACACGCAAGCGAGAACTTCGGTTGCTGAAGAACCGCGAGGCTGCCAGGGAGTGCCGGCGCAAGAAGAAAGAATATATCAAATGCTTGGAAAACCGGGTCGCCGTGCTCGAAAACCAAAACAAGGCTCTAATAGAAGAGTTAAAGTCTCTGAAAGAACTGTACTGTCAACAAAAAACAGAATGAGGCCCAGCTGGCTAACCTGTGTGCCGCTGCCTGCTGTGAGAGCCTCGAGGAGGCACACGAGTCGGTCGCGCGCTGCGTGTGGAGTCCGGAGTGGCGGCTGCCAGCGCGGCCTCCGACGTTTGTCCAGACTTCGTGACGTGGATTAGGGTTACTTGTAATATAAATAAATTAAAACATGTCGAACTGTTCATCGTGAATTATTGTGTAAGATCAATTGGCTTAATTCGAAGTATTGTTAGATAATGATTAATGTTGGTTTTGTTAGCAACTGTTTTATAATTTTCTGTTGTTTTTTAAAGGAAGTCATATGTTTTAACAGTGAATGTTATTATAATTTTATGGACTCATTATTACCCTTATTGATATGGTAATACAGTTATACTAAACAGCTTAATATTGTATCATTGTGAAAATGATGAAAAAAAAATTTTTTTTTTCTTAATATTGAATTATCTTGGTCAAAGTCGACTTGTGTGCCATTTTCTAAGTCGGGTGTTTTGTTAAAGACCATATTGTATGCCTATTCAAATATTTATTGACAGATTTCTTCAATGCTGAATAATATACAAACATATTTATAGAAACGATATAGAAGATAAATTATCTGTCATGAGAGTTATTATTAACAACTTCTTGTAATAGTTATGATCTTTAAGTCACTAATTCTGTTGGTATAATATGTTTGTGTAATAATCGCAACGTAGCGTTATCACTTAGTTTTATTATTTAATATGGTTTCACACTTGCCTATTGTTGTTTATTATTAAATGGTATTGTTTACAACTATTCAATAGATTGTAATAAATAAATAGCTTACCATGTAAAGGTACATTTTGTATAAGTGACACTAAATAGTGAGTTACGCCTTATGCCCATACTCTGTGTATTGGAATAAGTGCATGACCTTTGTTATTTTTGTCCATAAAAATTAACAAAAAAGTGATAAGGCCGGCTGCACCAACCACGCTTGATAGATGGACCAACCGGCAGATTACTATAAACAAACGTACGATTTGACGGTAACCGACAGTTTGGTGCAACCCATTATGAATGAGTTACTGTAAACGACATTGGATTATTAGAAGGAATATATAATTTGCTGTACCTATTCTTTATTAGACTACTACTGACAAGATAAGTCTCTTCCGCCAAGCGACGTGTTTGTATTGGTCAAGCCAAAGCTTATGTTTAGTTTTTTGTGCAATAGCCATATTGCAATGTACAGTTTCATAGACTGTTTCTACTATCTACTAAACGAATAAAAATATAATGAAATGGAAAATAAATATATGTACATTGTGTATAGGTAATTTAAGGTTTGTAAAGATTGTATAAAAAGTTTAAATCCTTTTATTAGATGTATGTAATAAGTGGATACGGATAATCAGTTAACATGGATCACATTTTTGTTAAAATTAATTTGTATCATTACCTACTAAATACCTTCCGGTGAGTTTTAATCCTTTCACGTAAATAGCAATTCGTTATAGCCGTATCAGAAAGAATACGGATTTGCTTGATTTATAGCGTTGCGTTATAGTTGTTTAAAAAACAGATGTCTATTTATTTACTAAATAATAAAAAATATTTTTACTGGCAACTTGACGTAATTTTAATAAAGTTGTAAGTATGCGGTAACGAGCCACTCAGTTGTCCAGCATGCTCTGATGATACTATTATGATAAGCCACACAAATTTTACTCTGTAGAAAATGTCAATTCGATTTTCTTTGCTACAGCCTAATTATATTCTGTTGAGATGTATATTTTACTTCTATCTACTTTAACTTACATGTATCATGTATTTTTATATTTAAAAATATTTTAACAAATAAAAATGAAATAAACCTTTGCTCCCCGCCATGATTGAGTTAAATTCGCAATCATGCTTTTTAAAGGAAGTAGGTATATTATGAAGTGATCTTTTTACTTTAAATTAGATTCTTATTAAGATTTTAAATCTGTTACTTAAATGTTACATAATCGATCATGGCAAGTGATCATAAGTTTATTAGACATTGTGGAAAGTGCCTTTAAATTAGAATGAATAAAGTTTATACCAACATAGCTTTTTATGTTAACTTAATGCTATTTATAAATATCAATAATATTAACTGTTTGATGTATTACTATGTTTTTTCTTTATATTCATTTCGAACCTAAAACTTGACTGACCAGTTAACTGTTCAATTATTTTTAGGGCGAGGGTTTTTTATACAGTTCTAAGAATTAAAAGCAAGCTTTGGAAAGGCATCTGCTTCTGTTGTCGAATAGTGACATCACAATAAGGGCGGTAGTTAGTGATCTAAGGCATAGTATTAAAAAACATCCGTTTTAGGCGAAAGTTAGTTTTTGCCTTACACACGTCTAACTATACTCTACAAATTGACTCTGGGTTGTTAGGGTACTCTACCTACGTGGTGATTTTCAGGTCGAAGGTTATCAATTTCAGTTCGCAGCCAAACCTGCAATCACGCCTTACCCAAACATGACTTACAGTACTGTTCTCGTCTCGTCGTTCTCAATTCTTATAAATTTAATATAGTTTATTAGTTCAGAAGAAAGCATGAAACAGCATTTATATAATTTTGTAAGTATATGGACAAAATAGTGGATCAAATTGGTGTGTGAGTAGTAGGAAGTTTTTTCTTTCGATACGCCTTAGTATACGAAACATTTAAAAATAATAAAGTCAAATAAAAAAAAAATACATATAACATGTAGACAATTGCAATGATTCTGTAAAAATGTCTACACTCACTGAATGGACTAAGTAGTCCGTGGGCTAGTCGGTCTGAAATTAGAAAACGGTATAATTTGGGGATACCAAGTGCCCTTTTTACAGTAGTTAGACATATTCATAAGGATGTTAAAAAAGTATGATAGACATCTCAAAGTGGTAGCTAATAGGCATACGGGCTATTTCAAGATTTCCGTTGTATGACAGGTATGGTTAAAATTAGGAGGTACAAATTTTCCTTTTCACGGCTGTTAGGTAAGCTTATAAAAACGTCAAAAATGCAAGATTGCCATTTATAAGTGCTACCTAACAAAAATGGGGGCCATTCAAAGATGGTGGATCTCAAGTTTTACAAAATCAAGCATATCTCGAAAACCATTAAATATATCTAATTACTCTCTTGAACAAAATTAAAGGCATATCTGTAAGCTTCATATTTTGCATAAGCACCATATTACTAAAACCAACAAATAATTAATTATGACCAAATTTATGAAAATTTCGTGATTTTGATTTTTTTTGTGTCGTGTTTTTACATAGTAGTCATGACGCTAGAAAAATTAAATATTTTTTTAAAGATAGTGTATTTAATAAGCTTTAATTTGATGTATATAACTTGTTGGCGGTATTTAAAAAAAGACCCATAAAAAATATTTAAATGAATTGTAGTCATAATCCACCCTTTGAGGATTTAGTAATGGAGTCGGCTTCATATCGTTTCCCCTCTGCCAAAGACTTTGGCCAAGAATTTGTACATTGACCAAACCTGTTTATAAAAACAATTTCATTAATCGATTCTTCGCAGTCTTGTAATCGTTATGTACCCGTAACAAGCTCCGTCAAAATGCCTGTATGTGCTATATATGGATTCAAAACTCGTTCAAATACATCATGTCTACAAAATATGCGATACCATTTCATATCTTGCCTTTATTTGTTTGTATTACAACATTTTATTACATAAAATTGTTCAAGAAAATCAAGTACCAGGGAATCGATAGCAAAATCGGTTTCAAAAATATCGCACACAATTCGTATTTTCATTTTTGACTGATGGAGAAAGTTTGACATTTATTGTATTCTCGTATTTAAGGTTAATAAGGTCTACCCATCTTTAAATTTTGTAGGAAATATCAGACTTGGTGAATCAAGTAAGACAGAAGACTCTGCCTTGGTCTAATATTAAGCTTATATGTAAGCCAATAAGGTTGAATATTTATTGCGCTTATTTGGAATACGTATTACGCGCGAAAATACATAGTGATGTGAACGTTACTCTTTATGACACAATGTCGAGAGTAGGTATAAAATGTCGAGATACGGAAACTTGTGTTTACGTATATTAGTGTTCTCACAGTAAGTAAATAAAAACACAGTCTTATCGAATTCAATAACTTCATTTTTACAAGTGCTACTTAACGCTAGTTGGACCTATATTATAAATTGTATTTAGGTACTTACTAAAATATCACTAAGGAATATCAATATCACCGACCTTATTGCAAAAACTTGTATGTATACGCACCTACGCACCTTGTACCTACGCACTTGTATTCAAATTGTATCCTTACGAGTATTCACAATTAAGCCTCACTAGCCTCAGTGAGTTTTACCCCAGCTAACTAAAACTTTCTTACTACAACAAAATAAATAATACTTGTATGTACACTCGTATGGACATAAGTACATTGTTTTCTTTCACAACCGCTAATTAATATTATTTATTAAATATTATAATTGATTTACGGATTTCGAAATGCACGTGATTGACCGAGACTTTCCTTACAGTTACAGCCTTCGTAGTCAAAGATCGCGATAAACGAAAACATAATCAATAGGCTACTTGACCCATTTTTAAAGTTTGTCGTATATTATTAATCAATATCTGATTAACGGAAAAAAAATATAAAAATATTTTTTCACGACCTACAAAACCGCATAATTATAACTTAAAATTTAAACTTTCGTTACCGCGCGAAAACGAAACTAGCCATGTTAATGCTTAGATTATCTGTGGTGTGACGTCACTCAAACCGAAAACAAACATTTAACATGTCACTTATGTTATGTCAATGTCACAGCAAAGCTACATGGCCTACATGCCTACATGTCCATGGCGAATTTCACTCGTATAAGATCCGACATGAAGTTAGTTTAAGATCCTATGACGTCACATCATGGCCGACACCGTTTTAAGAGTACGAAATAAAAAAAAATAAAACAAATTTTTCAATTAACAATATGTACCCATCAAACACTTTTAATACACCGTAATCGAAAAATATTGATCTTTTCAATAAATACTACAGAAAATAATATTTTTTTGCACTAAATTTGATATGAGTCAAGTAGCCTATTGAAGTAGGTTAATGGCAAGACATTCAGGCGGTTTTGTATTAAAATTGGTTGATTAATTAATAACTGTTACTAATTGTCTGTTTACTTTTATTTCAATACTCAAAACAACAATATATAGTACCAAGGTGTACGTCAATCTATGACGTTTAGAAAAATATATCGATACGATAATCTTCAGACACTTGAAAGCCATATTAATCGGTTCGATTACACCTACGTCGATAGTTTGAAATTGTGTCCGCATAGAAATTTTACTGTATTAGTGTGATAATTTAACTTAGTGTTGTGGTATTGTTTAAGTGTGCGTGAGTAGTAACGAGAAGAAGAAATGCATTTGTAGTTAGATCGTTTACATGTGTGCTACCTCGTCCCCCTCGGAAATTGGCAGAATGTTTTGTTAGGAAAGTTATAGCGATACCGTCTCCCCATACTAAATCCTCAAAGTAATCCACCGTATACTTAGTGATTTAAGAGGCGATGGAAGTGTCACTCGTAAATAATAGTGCTTATTTCAAATAACCAAGATTGAAAAATATAAAAAAAATCGCCTCTTAAATCACTAAGTATACGGTGGATTATGACTACAATTCATTTAAATATTTTTTAATGGGTCTTTTTTATAATACCGCCAACAAGTTATATACATCAAATTAAAGCTTATTAAATACACTATCTTTAAAAAAATATTTAATTTTTCTATCGTCATGACTACTATGTAAAAACACGACACAAAAAAAATCAAAATCACGAAATTTTCATAAATTTGGTCATAATTAATTATTGGTTGGTTTTAGTAATATGGTGCTTATGCAAAATATGAAGCTTACAGATATGCCTTTAATTTTGTTCAAGAGAGTAATTAGATATATTTAATGGTTCTCGAGATATACTTGATTTTGTAAAACTTGAGATCCACCATCTTTGAATGGCCCCCATTTTTGTTAGGTAGCACTTATAAATGGCAATCTTGCATTTTTGACGTTTTTATAAGCTTACCTAACAGCCGTGAAAAGGAAAATTTGTACCTCCTAATTTTAACCATACCTGTCATACAACGGAAATCTTGAAATAGCCCGTATGCCTATTAGCTACCACTTTGAGATGTCTATCATACTTTTTTAACATCCTTATGAATATGTCTAACTACTGTAAAAAGGACACTTGGTACCCCCAAATTATACCGTTTTCTAATTTCAGGCCGACTAGCCCACGGACTAAAGTATATCTATACTCACTAAGTGTGAACATTTTTATACTGGCCATGAGTAAGCCCATTTATAATCATAATAATAAAAAAGATTTAATTGAAATTAAACTCACGTATATTTAGTCACTACGCGCGACATGTTTCGGAGAGCCTAGGTTTCCATTATCAAGCACTGAGCCCGCGTTCATGCCAAGCGACTCGCGAGCGCGGCGCGTACACAATCATTACAAGCATAAACTAATACCTGGACAAAGACTCAAAAAACCGGACATTTAACGTAAATTCGATTTTTTTCGCCCTTCACTGTGTAACATACAACAACGATAAATAGTTAACATTTTAATGATGTGTTTTCCCCGTATACTTTTTGAAACCCGAACCGGGCGGCCTCCAAACTAGGACAAATCCGGGGGCACCTCGACGGATGACAGCCCCAGCCCTGGGGCCTATTTCTGAAAAGCTTGTAATACATGCGGACGTTATTTATCTAATTATGGGGTTACAAAGTCTACTTACTATACCTATTATGCATAGGGCTTTAGCATTAGTACACATCACTGCTACATAATTATAATTATAACTTGGTGCATTAAGGACAAGCCTACTACTAAAATATCAGAAAGAAATAGTTGGTGTCACGTAACATTTCACAACTTATGTGGGTGTAAGTACCTGTACTTGATGAGTGTATTTAAACAATAGTACCTACATTACTATACAAGTGCGAAAAAATTAAGTTTTAAACGAGTGGAGATAAATTAAACCACGACCGAAGGTAGTGCTTTAAATCGACACGAGTTACAAATTTCGGTTTCGCAAAAAAAAATCCACTCGTTTCGAACTTCATGTTTTTCGCACTTGTATCGTAATATACTATTTCGGGGATTCCTCCACTAGCCCTAAACTTGGCAGAATTAAAAAAAATCGTGCGTTCTAGCCTCCTCGCCGCAGTGTAGAGCAAAAAATTCCGCCTTTAAAAAAAATACAAAAAGTGTGTCAAAATAGTACATTACGACAAGTGCGAAAAGTTTTTGCACGTGACGTACGACGTTTTTTAGTGCAGATGGCCCAGACGTTTTTGGACCAGACGTAAAATGAAATGACACACTTCTCGCACTAGAAGTGTATTGTGGAATGGGATTTTATCATTTTACAGAATCTCTTCCAAATCTTGATTGACGGTTTGGATGTCCGTAGGTTCATGTGAGAGGAGTATATATTTGCGGGCAACGAAGACCCAGTCGCAGTTTAGCAATCTTGGTATATTAGATATACAGGGTGTTATTTTCGATTTGCGTTAAATTAGACAGGTTACTGGGGTCATTAATAGAAGTTGTCTGGTATATCGGCTTTTGGAATTTCGATAAAAAATATTTTTTTTGTTTTCATACATAATAAATGAAATGGTAAGTGTGAGAGAACCTTAAGAATAGAATAAAAGTTTATCTCAGGTGACTGACGGCACATGTCGAAATAAGTAACATTAGAATGTAATAAATAAAGGTTGCAATATACATGTTCAGTGATTAAACTTATTTTTTTAATAACTCAATAACAGGGTCGCGTTTTATAAAGTTACAATTTACAATTTCGCTGTTTGCCTCTCTTTCTAGCCAATATGTGCGTGCGTTAGAGAGGCAAACAGCGAAATTGTAAATTGTAACTTTATAAAACGCGACCCTGTAAGTAAGAGTTAAAACACTAGTTTCTTAGAGAAACTAATTATATTTGACCTAAATAAGCTTCCCTTAAATTTATAGCATATGAAGAAAAACACCCTGTATATTATTAGGGTTGTATGCCACCGAACAGGAGGCAATACAAAAATATAAATTTCGATGAAGTTATTGCTGGGTTTGCAACTGCCAAAGTTAGAATGAAAATTTTTTTAGATTTGTTTAACAATTCCTTTTCTGTCTTGGCTCTTAGTTATTATTCTGTTTTGTTATTTCTTCAATAATAAAACCGTTTTTACTATTTTGTGGCATCTCATACAACTTAACTTTATTAATTCAACTAGCTGGAACCTACCCGCGACTTCGTCTGACATAACTTCGATATAAAATTTAAAAGTAAAGATTCAATTTAGTAGTTTTTATGTGAAAGTGATAATTAGGTGTGCAACAGGTTCTTCCCACTAGATAGGAGAATTCTACACATTCCCATATACTTAATGCTTTATTTAGCATAAGAAATAAGGTAACATGGTAATATAAATTCCTCAAATTATAAATTTTAGCATAAATTACATACACAAAATTTTAACACAAAGAAATGATTATAATTTCCCATACAAAGACACATCAAGAATGTTCACCTTTTTCCTACATGCTAAAAAATGGAAGCATGTAACTGTACACTTTTGTTGCAATCGATAAAAATAAACAACCTAATCAGTGAACAATAAGAAATTTATTAGACATAAATGATGACAAATTGTTGTGAAACTCAGTGTAAAAATACACTTGAAATATACAAGCAATCAACTATTAGGCTATTGACATAAGACCGACAACATTTTTAATATACACTTTTGTATAATATTATTTGTCATCTCTCCTTTGAAAACAATTTATGAGAGCAAACATGTTAGTCATCAAAATTCTGGGACAGCAAAAAGTTAGCTGCTAGATTTTCATTCTTTTCACAGGCAAAATATGCTTGAATGACCATATCTTCTGGAAAACCTAGCGCTTTTAGTCTTTCAATCGCCTCTTTATCTTGCGGTGATACTTGAATCACATTATGGGGAGGCTGTGCCTGTGGAGCCTCAGCCACACTGTCTTCCACAGCAGCAGCGGCACCTGAACTGGGGTTCACAGGTTCATTTAACATTCTAACAAAGGCCTGTTGATGCTGACTAATAGCTTGCAACAGTGCAGGATTTGTCTGACCAATCTGTTGTAGTACAGCATTCAATAAGTTAGGGTTCTGTTGGATTACCGCACGCATTTGTTGAAACTGGGGTTGGTCGCGAAGAAAAGCTAATGGATCTTCATCTGATCCCTCCTCCACATCTTGCTCTTGAAGAAGCTCTTCAGGGATACCTGTTATTAAGTATTCCACAGCTCGTTCACGATTATTGAATGATGCGCGCAATGCTTGCTCTACTTGTTGTCGGTTGTATCCCATGTCCATAATGCTCTGCACGGTTGACTCGAAATCTGGCTCGTTAGCTGCGACTGCGGCCGGCACTTCGGCTGCATGTTCAGGTTCCGCGGCAGCCGCAGGTTTAGGAGTTTCTTCAGTGGCAGCTTTGTCTTTGCTGTCACCACTTTCCGTAGACGCACTTTCACCAGCTTCAGGAGCGGAAGTAGATGACGCTTGAACTTCTGACGCCTTAGGTTTCGTTACCATAATAACAATAAATTTCTTTTCGTCTATGTTATAGCTAACAAGCTTGTTGTGGTCCAGCAGAATCT
Source organism: Thaumatotibia leucotreta (assembly GCA_025490895.1). Taxonomy (NCBI): domain Eukaryota; kingdom Metazoa; phylum Arthropoda; class Insecta; order Lepidoptera; family Tortricidae; genus Thaumatotibia; species Thaumatotibia leucotreta. The sequence goes on from JALPQI010008914.1 coordinate 48,945, forward strand.
TTCCAGCGTAGATAAGTCTCTGATGATCAGCAGCATAATCTTTACCTTTTTCAACTTCAATTTTTAGTTTCAGAGCTTTGACGGTTTCTTCTGGATCGATTTCGACTTGAAAGGTTTGTTGTTGCAAAGTCTTTAATGTCACCAACATTTTGTTATTTTCGCGTTGCGCTTAATATCTGAATTATTAGTTAAACACTATTAATGATGTACCTGACTCGACAAAATTATCCAGTAAACATAACCTCTACTAAAATCTTCGTTTCATTCAGTCAAATAATTGCTAGTCAGAGCAGCAGCACAGTGAAAATAAACTTGTCTATGGATATGAATTTGGTTAGTCATGTTGGCAATGATCGCTTTCATATAGTCTTCAAACAAGTGTCCCTAAAAAGGCGGTAAATTTGAAAAACGTTTGCGCAGAATTGCTCGAGTATTTTACGTTTACAAATATACTTTTTTTAGCGCTGTCATTTATTTCGAAAGTTATATCTATCTGTGTCTATCAGTAATTGTTGTTTCTTGAAGCCTAATAAAGTTAGTAGTTACAGTATCTGGCAGAGATAGTTGCCCGAAATATTTGATGATCCCGGCAGGCGCGAATATTCTTCAAGATTAGGCGAAACTTAAGACCAGCTAAACATACTAACATCTTACTAATACGTAGTCAAGTTGTAAACTCATCTAAATCACTCTAGCACCATGTCAAAATAACAAGTTGTAAGAGGACATTACGCTGGCTGTGTGACTCAACCTCGTATAATGGCTTACGAAGTTGCGTTACAAAATAACCTTAATATTAGTCAGGTTTGTAACGACAATGAAGCACTAAAACTCAATAAAAACTGGTGTTAATTTTATAAACTATTAGCGATAAATATAAAAACTCCGGACAAGCTTTAATTCCTAAGATATCGTGTTTTAGGACGTAGTTATGCAAAAAGGAACCAACCCACATGAATTTGTCTTTTATTTTGATTTATGGTGTTAATTAAAATGATTTTTTTTGTGGGTTGGTTCCCTTTTGCATAACTACGTCCTATTGTCGTTACGAATCTGAATGCAATAATAGTACATTGTGCATCAAGGGAGGTAAGTACGGAATTACTAACGAGAGTGTTAGAAGCCCGACGCCGTCAGGCGGAGGGCTTTTATGACTCGAGTTAGTATTCCGCTTACCGACCGTGATGCATACAATGTTTTTCATCACACTTGCCGACAAAAAAATAAGTTTAAAGAAATAACATTATTAAATGACGTACTGACATTTCTATTACTCCCTAGGGAATTTCACTTTTCTATTACTCCCGGTGCGCGCGCAAACAATGGCGCGCTTAGACAGCAAGTGTGATGAAAAGTTTTTTAATGTCACGCTAATTGGGTGTCCCTAAAATGTGAAAATACCTACGGTTTCATATTTTATAGGTATGTGGATCGAGACGATCAAATCGTGGATTCATCAGAAACTTGGCCATATAACCCTAGAAACAGCACTGTTTCCGTGGACGTGTAGGCATTATCGGAACTATCTTACCTTTAAACACCCTTTAAGGGCATATTCACTTCTAGGGACACCCAATTAGCTTAACTCTCACAAAAAAGTTAACTTCGATGTCAGCTTTGTAACGATCATTAAGCATTAAATATTATTTTATCATTTAATCTAGAAAGAATACGCGTATATGCAATATAAAAACACGAATAAAGTGGATTTATGTAAATATTTAATGCTTAATTGTCGTTACAAAGCTGACATCGAAGTTAACTTTTTTGTGAGAGTTAAGCTAATTGGGTGACCCTAGAAGTGAAAATGCCCTTAAACGAGTTATTCGTGCATATATGTATGCATCTATGTATAGTATATATCGTCGTTGAGATTGCCAATTCCGTTATGTGCACGATTTCAGGAACTGAAAAATCAATCCAAATGACATATGTTTACAGTCTTCTTTTGTCAAATTTGAAATTTACACATAACAGAATTGGCAATCTCAACGACGATATAGGGTATTTACTTTCATGACTAACGCCACCAATTTTATTATTTTTTGCGGTGTACCTTAACCTTATTACCTAATCTTTTGGACGCCAATCGCCGTAGGTTCAACGCTAAACATCGATACATAAGTCCGGTCCAGTGGAATATACACACAGGTGCAGTAAGTTCAAATTCTTTTTTGACATTCTGGGTCGCGTTTTATAAAGTTACAATTTACAATTTCGCTGTTTGCCTCTCTAACGCACGCACATATTGGCTAGAAAGAGAGGCAAACAGCGAAATTGTAAATTGTAACTTTATAAAACGCGACCCTGGTGAAGTGGCGTCTGAGTGACAGATTTTGTATTTGATGTGGCGTCGAAAGATCTCAATGAAGAAAATGGTTTCGGAATGTATATGGATATCATGTCTACAGTCGACAGTCTATCTACGTATGTATAGTTGCTCTCACACCAAGACCTTATGAGACTCAATGGCGCTTGGTGGTTCGCTTTATCTGTTAAAGCTGAAGACGTGGGTTCGATTCCCGTCTCCAGTTAGTGAATTTTGTATTCTTCTTTTGTAAATGACACTACAAAACACACTAGAAAACTACTAAACTCATTAGAAAATACTGTAACCATACTGATTTCAAATCGATTTTTAAAATGTTTAAAAGAAAAATGGAATCCTATTTAATATCAAAACGTAATGATATTTTCGGGATTTTTCCATCGAATAAAAAAAACATGTAACTTTATCGTCCAATTATTCAGTGGATATAAAAATAGCAAGTCTTGATTAAAAAAGCCCCTTTTTCCTTACACTTTTGGCGGTTTCTTTAAACACTTTAATATTTTGCCTGCACCAATCTATCTAACGATCATTTTTGGACTGTATGGTTAATTCAGGAAATTTATAATAGAATCTGGTGTTTAAAGGGATTCTACCTATCGTGTAAATATTAGGAAACTCTTTGAAATCGGCAAGCTAGCAGTGTTTTTGGATTTTTTTTTTAAATTACGCCCGACCCGTATTCTTTGATCACGAGCGTGTATTTCAAATTCTTGATTAAAAACCATACTGAAAAGCATCATCAAGATGTATATTATTAAAAATTTATTACTTACATACAAGGTAGGTTTACTTATTCTAAGTACTACTAGAATAACTAAAATAGCTTTTTTATTATTAGCTAACATAAAAGGTATCTTACGAACTGTATACATTGCAATATTTTTTCTGTAATTGTTTACATCTAAAGAGAATCAGCTTCAAAGTATAATGCATGTAATAAATACAATAAATACCTAACATGAAACAATGCTGCACTCGTTAGATACCTGTAAAATTATTTATATAAATTATTCTTTGTAATTTCATCACATACTTTACAATTTACAAGTGTTACAGATCACGTAGAATAATACAAATACACAAATAATCTTCATCACTTCTACCGCTGTATTATATTAACATCATTAATCCTTACTTTAGTCACTGTACACTGGCACTATTATCATTGTGTCGTTTCAAATAATTTTTCACGAAAGTACTTAATTTTTTGTGCAAAAAATGCTTCTAAACCGTCTGCACAACGATAGAATTCTGAGTCTTTTGGATTAAAGTACCGACAATTGTCAAATATTTTAGTCATATCACCAATGAATTCACTTAACATACTGTAAGTCTGTTCGTTCACTTTTCGTTCCACTGTTTGTAAATCTGGAATAAAGAGAAAGGTAAATTATTGGATGTTTATAATGTACCACATGATAGGACAGTGGCTATCCTGTCAGGCTGTCATGTATTACATGTTGTGACATTTAAAACCTTCAGCGATAGGAATACATACCCATAGGTTCCTTTATAATTTTATAGTAGGTAGGTGCTTCTCTAGGATCCACGGGTTCCATAAACGGCCACGCATTTTTATGCAACTGTATCTGCTTTATGAGCCTCTTTAAGTTTTCAAAGTCTTTCATGGTGAGTTCTTTCATATTAGCGTAATTGACTGAATTATTCTTTTGGCAATTTGGACAAATGTATTCATCGATATTGTCCGCTTCAGATTGTAAAATTCCCACGCAACGTCCGTGAAACCAATCTTGACATCGGTCACAGCAAATGTAAAACCTGTAAAAAAAAAAAACGTTTTATTAATACAAAATAATAAATAATTGATTTACTATCTACGGGATAATGTCAATCAGCTTTCAAACGTGTCAAGTTTGTTTACCTTATTCTAAAAACTGTTGCTTATAACAAAAACAACGAAATTTATTAGTTAATGTCATAATTCGAAATAAGGTAAATAAATATTAAAAATCTCTTAGAAAAATTAGTTTAAAAAAATGTAAACAATCTTAAATTAGTTATTGTACTAATTATATACATATTAGCCGATATTTTTCATAGTGTTGTTTAATAAAGATACATGTCAAGTTATTTTTAAAATGATAAAAACGAAGTATAAACACGTTAGTTTGTATACGGTGTCGGTACTTACTGCGAGTTGTCGTAGGGCTGCCGACACAGGCAGTAGAGCTCCTGCGTCTCCTCGGCGCGGCGGCAGTCGGGGCACACGTACTCCTCCATGGTCTTGCTCATCTCCTCCGTGACGCCCACGCAGTCGCCGTGGAACCAGTTGCTACAGTGCTCGCAGCCCACGTAGAACCTACACATGAAATTATTCAATTATATCATTCGGATCCTAAAATAACTTCAACGGGATAAAAAAGGGACTTTCAGAAGCACCAAACGATTCGACTTTTTCGTATTTTTTATATAGACTTCAAAATCACAAAAGGAAAAGCATACGTTAACAAATCTCTAAAAGTGTGTATATTTGGATCACATCTTCGATATCGAAAAAATGGTAGGGTGGTATAGTCAATGATACCGAGCAAATCCACCACATTTCCCAGGAAGATTGTATGGAATTTTGCTTTTTGTTTCCTAAACATTTTTGGTAATAAAAAAGGAACGATTCATACCCACATTTTGGGAAATGTGACGAATCTTGCTCAGCGCTATTGACTCTATCACTATAAATCTTTATTAATATCGAGGACGTGATCTAAATGTACAAACTTGAAGAAATGCTAAGGTACAGATGTAGTGAGAAATGACTTGCCTTCGGAAACATTCGTCAACGTCATGCTGTTTCAGTCTATCTCACTGAGACTGACAGTAATAGCTGTCATGCTACTTCAGTCAGACTCGGTGACACTGCCTGAAACAGCATGTGTTTAAACGTTTCCGAAGGCAAGTAATTTCTCACTACACCTGTAATTAAAGTTACAAAAGCGGCGACTCACTTAGTGTTGTCATAAGGCGTCCGACAAATGCACAAGAGTTTCTCCTTCTTGACGGGTTTCTTGCCGGCAGCGCGCGGCGTGTTGTCGCGCGCGCCGCCGGAGCGCCGCTTACCGCCTCCGCCGCCGCCGCCGCTGCCGCGGACCTCCTCCTGCTTACTCCGCTCTGCGCGTGTACGCAGCGCTAGTTCGGCGGACAGCTCTTTCTGGAATTGCGATGCTGACATATAATAACTGCACGCGTAGCCAAGATGCCAATCGCTAACGCTCAATCGTGAACGAAACGCTGACAATGACAGAGTGACACAGAGAGAGAAAACTACGATATTGAGCGTTAGAGATTGGCAACTTGGCTAAGCCTGATATGAGTGATATGTGAATAGGCGTTCGTATCAAGGATCGGAACCGGTTTTTAAAAAAAACCTCGATATAGCTCAATATTTTAAAATGTTATACGCTCTTTATGTAGTATTCAACATTTTATGTAATTATTAACATCATATTTTACAATTACTCTATTAACAAAAAAAATTATAACCCGAAGAACGAAAAAGAACGGAATTAGAACCGTTCTTTTGTATGGAGCAAAAACCGTTATCCGATCCCTGGTTCATATTATGGCTGCGTTTGGTTCGGCGTTGCGTTTTGTGTTACTTGTGTATTATACACATACATCATTAATGCTCTATGGCTCATTTATCCACAGTTATCTTATCTAGTAAAATCGCTCTTTCCTAGATTGAAAATAAAGCACACCCATGGGAAATAATAACTTTAAAACTAAAATAAGCACTCAATATATCTCGGCGCAGGAAAACATGGTAATTTTATAGCAAAAAAAGTATATTTGGATGTTAGACAGTTGTTTACTAAATGCCCTTATTGATAAACGTTTCCTAACTTAACAAGCAGCTAAGTATTGTTTGTTCCTTTCTATCTCACAGACGTATTGAGAGCCTTGATAAGTTAGGAGACGTTTATTAAGGGTTTAAATAATTAGAACCTAAAATATTTTGACGCTCTTATCTTAAATCCGGCTAACTCGTGTTTTAGGGTCTCACCAAACCAGTCGACGCGGAGTCGGCTTTCGCCGAGTGTTTTACACCACACTATTCGCATTTAGCCGATCGACCGTCTCCGCGGTTGAACACCTGCGTTAAGCAGTCTCACCCTCCTTGCGGCCTTAGAAACGCTCGATCGCCTGCGATTTGCTATTGCAACAGTTGTAAAGCGGCGGTCGGCTCTGCCGTGCCGTCGAGACGTCAGACAGCACGCGTACAGCCGCTGAGTCCGACGAACAGATAGATAGGACAGCGGGTGCGGCAATCGTAAATCTAATTTTTTGTTGAATCAATTTATTTATCAACCAATAGAATGAATAACAAGTCTCAAATCCACAGCGCAGGCTTCGTCAAGTGGGAACAAAACATTAATAATAATAATTAAGCAGCACAAAACAAACAATAAAGCAATCCGCAACAGGCTTCGTCATAATCCCTTAAACTCAAAATCACAAACTACCGCTCCGAATCGTATCCGGCCCAAACGTTCCCATCACGCCTGCAGCGTTACCGCGCTGTATAGCTAACGAAATACGCTGCACCAGATACGACCCGGAGCGCGGATCACAGCCCCTGTCTCTAAGGCGGCGACCAACCTCCTTTATAAAATCCTTAGCCTCAGCTCCCCAGGGACCCGCAGTCTCCACTGCTATCGGCACAAAATCGTACATAGGTTCCAGGGCGCTGTACTTGGCGTGTTTAAGCTTGGCCGCACATTCAGCGGCCGATCCAGCCGATCTAACTGTGTGGCCAAGGTGAGATGGTGCGAACGTACTAACGCACGTTGCGTCCCACAACAAACACCGCCCCCTGCGCCATGGAACCAAGGTTAGTCCGTCAGGCCTCTTACCATCAGTGCGAGACAGACCTGGAGGCTCCAACACACAAGGGATGTTCGCAGACACCAGAGCCCGGCGAACCGCATCATTGATTGCGTGGTGCCGCGAAAAACGCCCCGCACTCCTCTGACAACTAAGACCGTGGTGACCGTCCTCGCCCACCATGCCACCACAAATGCATCGGTGCGGCTCGCAGACTTTGCAACCCAAACGCAAGGCAACTGCCACTCTCAGAGAATCATTGTCGAGCAAAGTGCCCAACTGAGGGGAAGGCAAAGCCTGAAGCCACGCTCCCGATTCCGGCGTAGATGCGGCCTTTAGACGCGCTAAGTCAGATTTTTTGTTAGTTACAACCTGAGTTTGAAATTGAACAGACGTGTAAGATTACGACAGTATTACTTCGTGTTGTCAGATATATTGCAGATTTTAATGTGGGCAATAATTCAATATATTCAAATGAATAAATACAAACGCATCAGTAGCGACTTCGGCTGTCATCGGCTCTTTTCAGCCGTCGTCAGCTATGTTCGGCCGTCGAAGACGCTGAACGGCTTCGGCCAGGTCTGACCGGTCCTTATCGTTGGTACTCGGCAGTGATCGGGACCGTTCAACTCTTTCCGGCACCGTACGGCGGTATTAGGAGATTTACGAATGCGAACGTGTGCAGTGTCGTACGAATGCGAACAGCTTTACGTCAAAACGCCGTTTTCCCGTCGAAAGACGTCGTTTCGCGTGGGCCGAGCCGATTTACGACGTAGTACTCGCTCTTATGGCGTTGACATAAAGCTTTTTCCGTACGCGATTTGCCGAAACGGCGTCGATTAGTCTGGGGAGACCCTTAGGATCTCTCTTTTGTTGCATAAACTCTATTACTATGAACTTAAAATGAATTAACATTCCGTACCTGTATTTCAATTCCCAATTCCTTTTCCAGAAGCCCTCGCTTCTTGATAATATCCTTCTTGAGCATCTCCTTATGTTTGAAGAGCAGCATCTGCATCCTAGAGTGGTTGGAGGCGGCGCGGCGGCGCTCCTCGGCGGCGGACACGGGCGGCGGCGGCGCGGGGCGCGGGCGGCGGCGGGCGGGGCGGCGCGCGGGCGGGGGCCGCGCGGGGCACGGCCGGCGGCGGCGCGGGCGGCGGCGACGGCGCACGGCCGCCGCGCATGCGCTTGCGCGGGCTGCTGTCCCACCCACTCGTCGTCGTCATCCTCGGCGCGCGGCGGGCGGCGGCGCGGCGGCGGCGGCGACGGCGTGCGAGCCCGCGCCGCCACGGCCACGACGCGGGGCTCGCGCTCCGGCGTGTGCGCGACCGCGTTCGAC
>JALPQI010008915.1:0-45434 GCA_025490895.1 Thaumatotibia leucotreta
GCTTTTCTATAGCCTCATACGGTAAGTGAAAGTCACGGTGTTCACCCTTACCTCTGCCGAAACCTTTATAATATTACATGTAGTTCAACTTACATGGGTTGCTTTGTTTGTATTGCGGCGTCTTACGAGTATTACAGGATTTCCTTTAATACCTAACATATTTCTATAGATATAAACGCGCGCGACAGAGTGACTGTACTAGAAATTCTATTGTAGATAATTTTGTCGTATATATAATTAACAAACCAACATAATAATATGTATTCTATTAGGTAACAGTCAGGTACAACAATACCTTCAGCGAAAAACTACAACAAAGGGTGTAGCAGGGTAGCCTTGGAAAAAATGCCTCCAGAGGTTTTGGTTTTAAACTATAGTCAAACGGTGACTTTTAAAGAGGTAACACCATGCACAAATTTTGGACCCCTCTTACCCACACAAACCCCAATAACTGTGAAACTGTTTTATTTTTTTTTTCCTAAACTATGTTAGTGACGGTTTCTATATTTTGCACTACGGCCTAAAGGTATTATTAAAAAAGACAGCCGTCTAGGACTTCATACAAATACAAATAGTTTATTGTTTGAATGTGAGTAGGTAATAAATATATTCATAAAAAAAATCAACCTGTATAACAAGTTTGGCTAGAGGTACAATCACCATTTCTTATTTATACGGGTGTTTGTTATATCATTAGCCATATTGCAATATGTGTTGGGTAAAGGCGTAAAAAAATATTTGGTTAAACAAAAATAATCCATTTTTCATTATCCTTTTTGTTATAGATTTTTTTTTAAATCCCATTATCTAACGAATGTTTGGTCACTATGATCACTTACTTACTTTGCGTACTGCCCCATCATCTCATAACTGCCAAATCAGATTGGAAAGGGTGTTTGAGTTTGCAACTTTAATTAACCCGCATAAGGTAACTAATTAAATGCATTATAACGTACGTAACAAGTTTCCTACGCGTGGTGGGGAATGGAGGTGGAGCTTAACTTGCAGGTAAATCTCACGAAACAGCATTATCAGTCTATCGCATACAGTACTAATAATGAGGGTATTTTGAGTTGCGCGCCGATCTGAGGGTAGTTTGACTCGAGTGCGTTTACACAAGCGCACTCCTTTGTTTACAGAGTGCTGTACAAATGGCACATGGCATCTTGCGATCAGCCGAGCCAGCATAATTTGACCTCAAGAACGTAGTAACTTAAATGTTCCGTCATACAAACGCGTACTGGTTTACCTCAGATATCGATTCTAATGCACTCTCTAAGCAAATTGAATTGTTGATGACGACGAGCAGGTACAGGTAGGTATGCGCTTGGGCAGTTTTAATCAAATAACAATCGTGTGTGCATGTAGTTAGGACATTTTATTCATTGTTTAGTGCCGATGGTGGGGTGAGTGACGTCGGCTGATCGGTGCTTGTGATGAACTCCTGATTGGCTAAGACTTGACTACTCAAACCTGCTACCCTTTTGTCTGCCATCGAATCGCACGGATTGAAACAAACATGCCTAGTGACCACAAATTATGTTTTTGCCGGATAAAAAACGGGAAAAAAAACTAAAAAAAAGTGTCACTTTTTTTTTCAAAAATGTTGTGTACTGGTGATCGCGAATGACATATCCAAATTTGGCTAACGACATAACAAACACCCTGTATGTGTCTACATCTTATCTAGATAATTTGCAACTTTCATGTGCCTAATTAGTGTAGGTGCGTCAATGCGAGATTTTTTTTTTAATACTTTGGTGCCTACTACGGCCTCACAATATTATGATGAAAGACTTTCGTCTTCATTATTAAATATTACACAAAATGGTAGTATCAATAAGCACTGATGAGTTTAATTTATAATTATTTAGCACCACCTTTTCAAATTGAAATTCCTTGTCGCTGGCGGTTGCTTATTTTTTACTTATAATATTGTAAAACCGTAGTAGGCACCATAGTATTTCAAAAAAATGTTTCGCTATGATCCACCTAGACTAGGCACATGAAACTTGCATATTATCTAGATACGATGTAGACACATATAAAAAAATTGGTGATTGTACCTACCTCTAGCCAAACTTGTTATACCTGTAGTGTATAACAAGTTTGACTAGAGGTAGGTACAAAATTAAAGTTTTTTTTACTGTTTTTTTAATGTGTATGAAGTCCAAGAAGGCTGTCTTTTTTTGATAATAACTTTAGGCCATAGTATTATATTTGCAAAATTTGGAAACCATCACTAACATAGTTTAGGAGAAAAAAAATAAAACAGTTTTTCAGTTATTGGGGTTTTCGCTGGTTAGTGGGGGTAAGAGGGGGTCCAAAATTTGTGCATGGTGTTGCCGCTTTAAAAGTCATTGTTTGACTATAGTTTCAAACCAAACCCTCTGGGGGCACTTTTTCCAAGGCTATCCTGCTACACCCTTTAAATGAAAAAGTTGAACATCTAACTAAAATATTAAAGCTCATCAAAAATGTATTTATGTTTGGTTGACAACAATAAACATTATATTGTCAATAAATATTATATAGTCTTAAATAATATGCAGAATAACTGTACACATAACTTTAATATATTACACACTTACCGTCGCGTTCCAGACATTTTGCGGTGCTAAACATGCAGCCGTCACTGATAACTATTCGACTACGGAGCAGGCCTGCTACCGCGAACATCGAAGTTCGCAAATTGCGGGGATTTGTCTCTGTCACTCCAACGAAGGCGTCATTAGAGTGAGAGAGACAAATCCTCGAAATTTACGAACTTCGTTTTTCGCGGTAGGGCCGCAGCTCCGTAGTCGAATAGTTATCAGTGACGGCTCCGAGCAGTGAGCTGCTCACTCCCTATTGAATTAAGACGTGCCGAATCGATTGCATCCTTCAAAACATTACTTAAGAAACACTATCTGTCACTTCCTTCTTTCGCTTCAATTCACTTCATCAGCCTATCTCGGTCCACAGCTGGACGTAGGTCTCTCCTATTAACTATACTATGCGTATAGACGCATTAGGAGGTAAATGCCCATAATCGCCACGCTGGGCAAACGGATTGGCGATCGCAGTAATGTGTCCACTATGATGACGCTGCTGCCCATCATCAATCTTGTATCAAAGTATGGTCAGTGACACTTTAATCCCTTAGTCGACTCTTACGACACCCGCGGGAAGAATTGGGGTGGTGACAAATGTATTCTTACTGCCGTCACCACACGGTCACTTCCTTAGTTTTGAATTATTTATTTATTTTCTCCTTTCATTCCAATTGACTTAAACTAATTATTTCTCATAGTTTCACTATGTGATGTATCTGTATTTTTATGTGTATCTATATGTATATATATATTATATATATATATATTATATATACATATTGATGTATTTGTATTTTGTGTTTATTTTTACATTCCATACAACCTCGTGCGCGAGCGCCGCACAGTGAACTGCCGGCCACGGCGGTCAGATCTGAGGAGAGGGGTTTTGCACTTTGCGGGGTATTAGCGTAGTATTGTTGATTAGCGTGTTTTTAGTCTTGTAACATTGTATTTTTTTTCTGTAGTTTTCATCCGTTTAAACTAAGTCACTAGGTTTTAGTGTTGTATTTGTAGCCGAAATCGTAATTAAGTTCTTATTAATAAAAGGTTAAGGGACTTTAGCCATGTTTAAGCGTAGAAGCTGTTTTTTAATGTAGTATCAGACAATAAAAGTGCGTAACAAAAAAAAATAATGAAAGGGTAAAAGGACTTAAACGAGGATATAAACAGTTTTTGTCAAGTAACGTGTTTTTAGCTGCGTATCGTGCAGTTTAATCATTAAATGAATACAACTGCTAAGTACCTTAACATTACTTATAGCTATGTAATGTAGATTTGCCATTTTATAGTATTGTAATCTATCAACTTATACTGCACTTAGCGGGGTATTTGGATTGAGTATCTCCGTGAATATAAATGATAAAAATATGATTCCAAGACCAGTCTATAGGGTTTTAATTCCTCTTTCAGAATCTTTATTCAATTGAAAACTACTATTTTGCTGCTTAGGCCGGTTTTAGGTATAGGACGGCAGAAATGTATTCTTACTGCCGTCACCGCACGGCCAATATTATGCATATTCTAATTCTATCCTATCGTTCATTGTAATTAAAACAACGTTAGTTAGGAAAGAGTATAAACCGAACGAAGTCAGTAGGTAGATACAGAACAAATAACGTTATTTAACTGATACCATAGATGCAGTGCAAATATTTCGTTTTTTATCGCTCGAGTCTAAAAACTTAGGCTTTTATCTAGCTTAGTGTCAGTGCTATCAGCGTTGGGTGACCTAGCTTATCGTCTTCATTAGCCGCGGACGCTAAAAATGGCCGATTTTACTATACACGGAGTTCCGTAGTGCTACAAATTAAGAATTTTATAAGTCACATGTGTAATAAAAAAATTGTCCAGTGCTTAAAAAAATCATAGCAAATTCACACCTTCTGTTAAAAGTAAGGTGGTTTTTCCTTCTGTAATTTTAATTGACTAGACATTTTCTTTCCGTGGACCCTACATATATCACTTAATTCTCAAGCAAAAGAAAACATCCCTTTTTATTATAACGTTATAATATGAACAGTTTAAAATTAGATAGGTATGCTCTGTAAATATGCGAAATCAAATAATGTCGTATTTTCCTGAAGTATATCTGTAATATTTCAATATATTTTAAATCATAAAACCTAATTAACAGTAAGGAAATCAAAACTCTCTATCACCTTGTGATTTTACCGCAGTAAAATCCTGTTTTAACAGGATCCAAATCCTTACATAAATATAATATTAGTATATGTATATACCTATTATAAATTATATATATATATATATATATATAAAATCCTTATATATATATATATATATATAAGGATTTGGGTCAGATAATTAGTGCATTCGAAATATAAATGATAAAAGTATGTTTCCCGGATAATACTGCACGTAACTTAAAAAAAAAAACATTTGTATTGAAATATGTTTTTACCTGTTATGATTTTTGTGGCATTATGTATATCTGCCTCTTACTTCATTGACGTTTCTAAGAACTTATTTAGATACAAACGCCAATATACCTCAGAAGCTCACAGCTAACATTAATGGCCCTTCTTGCAATGATCATAAAGTGCACAGACATTCAGTTAATTGTGTTGGCGATGGTACCAAATGTTGAATAAAAAAATATTACTTTTTAAATACTGTTCTACCTATGAAATGTTATAAATGTTGTTTGCCAATATGACGAATAAGGGAAATAAGTAGTTACTTCGATACTATTTACTTTCACAAGCAGAAAACCCAGTATTATTGTACCTGTGTAACGCAAAATAAATAAATAAATGAAAATCCTGGAATATTAAACGTAAAATTTACGAAAAAACTCTGCGCCCCTGTTTTAATGCTCAATCTTCAGTTCGGCTTCCGTTTTCTAATCGTAGTTCATTACAAAACCAATAAAACATTAAAAAGCTATAGCATTTCGATATTTTATATGTTCAGTACTATGAATCTGAAAGCTGTTTGGTCACGTCTACATAGCGCCGTCTGGTGGCAGAAAAAGTAACAAAACCCCTCACTGTGTTAGCTCCACGTATGTCTAATCGTCAAAACTGTAAATAGCCTATCAAAGTAATGTTAATCTGGGGTTAAAAGTGCAACAAGGCAGCAGATAAAACTTTTAGGCTTGTGATCTGAACGCTGGTGCGTTGTACCTAAAGTCAACCTTGTAGATTGTTTATTACCGAATTCGGTGTTTGACATGAAAATATGTGTCTCTATCTTAAGGTGCATTCAGACCAAATGAGCATTCGGTCATTCTATCCTCCACTCTATGAAATTCGTTCGTCACACAAAACGTGATTCGTCGAAATTCGTTAATTTCGTAGAGTGGGGGATAGAATGAGCGAATGCTCGTTTGTTCTAAATGCACTTTAGGAATTTTATTTAGTCGGAAAAGTCATTGAACCGTAATGAAAAACCTTATATCGCTGCAACGGGTAAAATAACTAAAAAATCCAAATGTGAAATGGGACTATAGGACAAATCAATCAAGTCCTCAGGGTAGGCAGCGCATAGACGATTTTTTGATCACTATATCCATGGGCCTCGTTCCTGCTTTCCATCAGGTGGGCTGAGAGCTCAGTTGTCGATCTTCGTCACATAAAAAAGGTTCTTCATATCCTAGGACAAGGCGAGTGTACCTAGATTTTTTATCAACGCTTTATTTAGGTTTGGTCTAATCATGACGCGATAAGATACGCTCGCCAGTTTCTAGGTGTGCGTTGCACTTTTATCATAGTTTGTCAAAAGATCAAGTGTTTTTACATTGTGCTAGATACATTTATCTTAGCGGTTAGACTAGCATCGATACTTTTTTTAAAGGTTTTCATTTCATTTTCATTTTATTTATTCATAAATGTATATTGTCGTTGCATTTGTGGATAATGCTTTATAATATAGCATTAAGTCCACCTTTTGTACCAATTTTTTTTCTTTTATGCAGTTTGATAAAATAAATGAAGGAGGATGTCAATTCGACTGAATTTAGGTATGTCGTTGAACCGATTTTTTTTTAATCGAACGTAATGGTTCCTTTGATATCAAATCGGGGTCTGATGATGAGATCTTGGAGAAATCGATTTAAATCGGTTTTAATGGTTTTATTTTGATTACTCATATACATAATCAGAACCGGTCGTCTTACCGACTATAAATCAATATATTTTTATAATTCAATGCACATAATATGTACATCTGTGAAAAATAATGTAGGTACCACGTGACTCGTGTAACTATGCGAACCCGTAACGCATGGAGCTGGCACGGTCTACAGTAAATCATCTCTAAGTTACTTACCTTTAAAATTTCGATGAGCCTCTAGCTAGGTCCTGTTCCAAAACCTGTGGAAGAAAATACATTATTAGCATATAAACAAATAATATAGATAAGGTATATGTTAGTGATAAGTATATCTAGTCGTATCTAGTACGATGTCCGTGATAGTAGACTTATGCCACTATTTTAAGATAATATATCTTTAGCTTGCACTTTTGGCAAAAACTATGTGTATAATCATTTTATTAAGTACATGGTATGGCACTGATTATTATATTTACACTAAATTGATTTAAACTTTCACGATTATCATTAATATTTTAACGACTTTTCTGTCTTCCTTCGACCACGGATGTAACGTCATGTCCGAAACGTCAGGATATAATTAAAACGTTAGTTTACGCGATTAAGACTCGTTTGTCGTTAAAATATACATTTACATGTCTTTATTTACATTAAGGTCGTGTATATATAACTTTGGCGCCTTAAGAGTAATGATATATTTGATCGAGTGTTATTTTTTTTTTACAAAAACTAGAGTCTGGACACGGGCAATCTTTTGGGCAGGCATGTGTTCAGCAGTAGACGTTTTTTGGCGGATATGACGATGATATTATAGGTCGTATGTGTAGGTACAGTCAAGTGTAAAAATAAGTATCGTAAGAATCCGATCATAAATATGTTACGAAGTTCTTAATACACAGAATTACAGTGCACTGGGACATAATTTTGAGCATTTTTGTGTACTCCTTATTTTGTCTTTGACTGTACGTATATTTCTTTATATTGATATATTTATGTGGTACTCGTATTCTATGTACCTACCTAAGTAGTTTACGCTCAATTAAGCCCCGTGCTGTTGGTACTAAGTTAATCAATATTCAATAGATACAAAACAACAATTACTCATAATTATATTTGTGTTAGAATCATAAAGAGATATCACCGGGATTGAACCCGGGACTGCCATCTTCGCAGGCGTCACTACTTTAACAGAGATCATAAATGAGTATCCTTTAGGATATAACCCTTAAGATTAACCCGGTTCACGGCAATTACGTAACACGTAACACTCATTCATAACACACACACGCTTACGTCAACGAAACTAGACACGCTATTGGTCCTTTCACTTTCATATCAAGCCTACATAGTTCGAATTCCAAACACGGGCCGCCCATTGGTCGTTTGAACTGCGACCTTTGCCGTGATTCGTCGGTCCTTTACATATTACCTGAGATATAATATATGGGATGAGGATTCGGGTTTTCCGGTATATAACGACCTAGTTTTCGTTATGTGCTTTTAGGGTTATGTGCTGGCTCGAATGGATATAGTTCTGGGAAAGTTACTTTGATATTCGGATTTAGGATTCATGTATTGTGTACTACAGTTTACGTATTTACTTGAATTTAATCGTTATTGGATCGACATGTTGCGTGTTTTGCGATTAAAAGTAACTTATTTGGATGATCATTCATATCTTTAAGAAAAATTGCCAATAAATTGGTGAATCAACTTTTTTCTGCCTGTTATTGCCATGGTTACAGTCATGATATTTTATAACGTTTTTTTTTCGTGAAATTTTATAATTTAACGGAAATATAAAATTAAATTACATTATAAATATTAGATGTCCTATACCAAAGAAAAACGACCAAGATCACCTAATGTCCGATGTTAAATTACATTTCAAAAATAAATTCAAACCTTTTTGTTACCAAAAATGAATAAGAATCTGGTAACAAATCAGAAAAGTTCCATAGAAACTTTCTGGGACTTTTTGTGAAATGCTCAGCATCTTTGGCACTACCAGCCTACCAATTTTTATCAATACTGAAACCACGATGACCGTGTGTGACGGCAGTAAGAATACATTTATCACCACCCCAACTCCTCCTGCGGGTGTCGTACGAGTCGACTAAGGGATTGAAGTGTCCCTGACCACTATTTGATAAAAGATTGATGATGGGCAGCAGCGTCATCTTAGTGGACACATTACTGC
Source organism: Thaumatotibia leucotreta (assembly GCA_025490895.1). Classification (NCBI taxonomy): domain Eukaryota; kingdom Metazoa; phylum Arthropoda; class Insecta; order Lepidoptera; family Tortricidae; genus Thaumatotibia; species Thaumatotibia leucotreta. Next base: position 8,866 of record JALPQI010008915.1, read on the forward strand.
GATCGCCAAACCGCTTATGCCCAGCGTGGCGATTAGGGACATTTACCTCCTAATGCATCTACATATACGCATAGTTAAAAGGAGAGGCCTACGTTCAGCAGTGGACTAACATAGGCTGATGATGATGATGATAAACTTTTTGAGAATTGCTTAATCACCCGATAGAGATATATTTTATACCCATCTAAGATTTCTGCTGACGCCATAATAAAATAATTTAATATGATACAGGTAATTGATACGAATAGTAGGTAAAAACGTTTAACTTATAGCTGACTCCGCGTTTATGCAACTGCAGTAACATATTAACATAATAGATGACACCGCGTCTAGACATTCTGTCTATAGGCAGTTGTTTTGACTAAATACGTGAACTTAGCACCTTCTCAGAAACAATTAAATCTAATTATTGTAAAAACCTGTTATTTAATTTTATTATTTCGAATTATCATGCAATAACGGAATGTTGAGTTATGCTTTGATTTTTAGCAAAAAATAAAAGATATGTCAAGGTTAGTCACTTGTATCTTCACGATTCTTTTTCTTTAACCCTCTAATGCATAAGACAGGCAAAAATGCATTTCAAATTTGAATCCTAACAGCAGTCAATAGAGTCCAAAACCAAAGTGGCCAGATTTGGCTTCATATGCATTAGAGGGAATTATTTACCCTTTATGAAAAAGATTAAACGAGGTCTTATTAATATTGAAGTCTTGATATTTCAGCATAAATAGATTGGAAATGGGAAAAATTACAATGGGCCTCATAAGAAGGCTTAAAGTCACCCAAAGGGCAATGGAGAGGGCTATGCTAGGAATCTCTTTGCGTGATCGGATTAAAAATGAGACCATCCGTAGCAGAACCAAAGTAACCGAAATAGCTCTTCGAATCGCTAAACTGAAGTGGCAGTGTGCGGGGCTCATTGCGCGTAGAACCGATGGCCGTTGGGGCGGGAAGGTTCTTGAGTGGCGGCCGCGTACCGGAAGGCGTAGCGTGGGTAGGCCCCCCACAAGGTGGACTGATGACCTGGTGAAGGTCGCAGGAGTCCGCTGGATGCGGGTGGCGCAGGACCGGTCATTGTGGCAATCATTGGGGGAGGCCTATGTTCAGCAGTGGACGTCTTTCGGCTGATATGATGATGATGATGATGATGAGGTTCTCCGTGAAAATGGCATTTCGTCGGGTATATAATACCGCGTAACTAACACATGTTGATAAAGGTTAGATTCCATAGAAGTATGTTTGAAATAATAATCTTATTGACATGTGTCAGATACGCGGTTTTGCAATACCCCCGACGATTTGCAACAGTGCAGTTGTATTGGGCCCTTAATACTTAATACAAATTGACATGGATGGTAAATATACCCTGATTTTAGTGATATTTTTTTTTTTTTTATGTTGGCACACTCCAGATCGTAAGTGAAAAGTAGAGCCCAAATCGCGGCGGCAACGAACAGGAGACAATCAGTAACCTGTTAGTTGCCACCGCCTTGCTGGCCCGCTAGATGCTGGTAAATACACCGGCTGATCCCGAAACACGGCAAACACGAAGGTAAGTAATTTCACGGGCGTTTACACCGAATGTACGGTGGTAGCCAACCAGGCGGGTACTAGTAAAAATACCCTACCACCGGCTGAGAAGCTGGATACTCAGTATTTCCCTTAGTCGACTCCTACGACACCCACGGGAAGAGAGGGGCGGTGATTTTTGTATTCTTACTCCGTCACCGCACGGATAAATTGATTTAAAGTGATATAACTATATTGTATAGATAATCTCTTATAGGAGTTTTAAGGTTCCATAGAAAACTAGAGGTGGGATTTGAACCAAGGTCCTTAGCTTTAAATGTAAGTATATTTAAATTTACGGACTCAAAAAACATTCAATAAAATAATTTGAGTTGTTCTACAAAATATATAGGTACGTACTTTTAACAACTACAATTCAAACTTTTTTTAGTACAGATGGTGCCTTTTTTTGGCTCTAGTACGAGAAGTGTGTCATTTTACGTCAGGTTCAAAACTTCGGAGGGCCATCTGCATTAAAAAACGTCGTACGAGACACGTGCAAAAACGAAATTCTTAACTCGTGTTGATTTAAAACATCGCCACTCGTTTCGAATTTCATGTTTTTCGCACTTGTGTCGTAATGGACTATTATATACTTTCAAAGAACCTACAAATAAACCCTAAGATCGTAATACTTTGTAGTAAAAATTCCACATTAGTCATTTAATAAAAGGTCCTTATTCTCCTCACGATGTCAAAGTACGATTATTTTTATTACGATACACTGAGTAAAGTATTTCTATTTAAAAATCGCGTTTCAAACGTCCGAAGCTATTTATATACTCGTACCTACTAATGCCGCGGAACGGACTCATTAATGGCTCTGTTTAACTTACAATGCTGGTGCGACTTACAGCTGTCAACTGCATACTAGCACTTGGCCAGCGATGAACGTGAAACGGAGCCATTAATGAGTCCGTTCCGTTCGCAGTGGAAGGCAGGCAAAACGATCCGCCCCGGCTTCGCACACCCGTGCGAAATACAGTCGCCAAATACAGGGTGTTTGGGATAACGATGTAGGAAATTTCTGGAGGTGGTGAAGGAGACTAATTGGAAGAGTTTGAACCATATTTACCTTAGTCCAATATGTGACAGTTTTTTTTAATAAAAAAAAATTGAACTAACACGTTCACACAACAAGTTTCTTGTAGTTAGTAGGCAAGCCTACTAACTACAAGAAACTTATTTTGTTTGGTGACGGCGTTCAACAACTGATCGACGATAACTTTTAAACTAATTGCTATTTTGTTGTACTTTTTTTGTAATCATAACCTAGAAAATCAAGCATGATTTTACACGAATAGGAAGACTCATATCCCGACTACTTTTTTTTCACAGGCCGATAAAGTTTAATTTACTGTTTGAAATCAGTAATGATGAACTAGGAAAAGAGGGAATTCAATTTTTTTTTATTTATTACTCAACTAATTGTTGTTAATTATAAAAAAATCAATGCTATATTGCATATTTTGTTTTAAATTTAACTTTTTAAGTAAATTTTTGGTATAAAACTAAACATTTGGAAAAACGTGATTTAAAAAAAAAACTGTCACATATTGGACTAAGGTAAATAGGGTTCAAAAACTCTTCCAATTAGTCTCCTTTACCACCTCCAGAAATTCCTACATCGTTATCCCAAACACCCTGTATATCGTAGCAATTTGCACGTCCCAGCTCCATGAACCTAAATATTTTGTTCTAAAATATATTGTTGTACTACATTTTTTGAATCCAAATTTATAAACTTTGATTGATAGTAATAGATACTAATTTGCGGGCAACATAAAACTATGTACTAGTGATATACAATACTCTTAGTTAAAGCGTTAATGTATAAATATTGGTTATTACATACTCGTAGATAAAAAAACTTCCTCGTTGCTGTTATGTCCTATGAGTTCGTTGACCCGATCACTGCCCTTCCCTGATAACGTACTCACTCAAGACTTTTTATAAAAACTATTAATTACTTTATATTTTAACGACAAACGGGTCCTAATCGCGTAAACTTACGTTATATTATCCTGACGTTTCGGGCATGATATAAAGGTGCATTTAGATCAAACGATCATTCGCTCATTGTATCCCCCACTCTACGAAATCAACGAATTTCGACGAATCACGTTTTATGTAACGAACGAATTTCGTAGAGTGGGGGATAGAATGAGCGAATGCTCGTTTGGTCTAAATGCACCTTTACACCTGTGGTCGCAAGCAGATATAACGTGATAATCGTGAAAGTTTAGATCAATATACTAATTTTTAGTGCAGATGGTGCCTTTTTTAGGCTCTAGTGCGAGAAGTGTGTCATTTTACGTCAGGTCCAAAACTTCGGAGCGCCATCTGCACTAAAAAATGTCGTACGAGACACGTGCAAAAACGAAATTCCTAACGCGTGTCGATTTAAAACACTGCCTATCGGTCGTGTTTTAAAACATCGCCACTCGTTTCGAATTTCATGTTTTTCGCACTTGTGTCGTAATGTACTATTATAGTCTGACAAAAAAAAAAACTTGGTTGTAAAAAAATACGCGGAATTAAATTATGTATGTACTTAGAAACCTCACTCTTCAGTTTTCTTAATTTACCGTAAAGACGGAAGAAACCTTGTCAAACTAAGTAATTATTTACTTAGTTTGACTCTACATAGACTTTCAAAAAGGTTCCTCCCTCCATAATAGGTTGACAACCAAATGTTTATTTTGAGACTATCATACGTATTACTATTATATTTTGTGATTGTTCTACATTTGAAACATTATCCATACCAAACATTTACATTTTTAGATAACCTACTAATAAAAAAATAAGTAGAGTAAAGAGTTAAGGATTTTAATAAACAGCTAACCGCATGCGAAATCGGCTATCCATCTCTTTTTAACCAACACAGCGCGAAAGAGACGGAAGATTCCCAACTACTTGCGAAATATGTCATTAAAGCATGCGACAAAATTACCTATGTCATGCGAGAAATGTATGCTTACTCCCTTATCAGTTTAGCCTTGGACATACGGACGCTGAACCTACGGCCATAGATATGTCTAACACAAACAGAAAAATGCCGTGTTAGTCTATGGCAGCAGTGCGAATTAAAAAAGTAAGTGACATGAGGAGTGTAGTGACTTGGGCCCTTTTGGAGTGTAGGGACGTTTGTGCTCGACATTAAAAAAAGGCGATAACGAAAGTGCAATGAGTTATAGTGAGGTGCTTGGTATCGATATTTTGATGGACGATTTTAATATTACTATGCCTTCACTATGACTGTAAAGACGACGCTTCCATTGTTGTTCCTTATAAATGGGCTAAGATAGATTGAACAAAACGTATGCAAGTACCGATTTTTTTCTTGAGTGTAAACACTCAAGGTATTTGGTCTCATAGTGGAAATTGTTCAAAATTATTAATGGATTCTACATAGATAGATACATAATTATTTATTCATGATGACTAATGATTTATTTTTAAGTAAGATTAGATGCTCAACAAATGAGTCTCTTTTTTTATCGGTCTTTATTTTCAAAACTGTACATTTTATATAATACTAATTTAACTAACCTAGTCTTTATCTGAGTGGCATTGTACCTACCTATCTTGTATCATCGTTTTTGCAATACCCTATATAATTATATACAGCCCGTAACTATTACACAAAAAACTTGCGACTACATTCCGATGTTTAAGGTTTACCAATGAGATTTATTTATTTTTATTTCTTTATCGATATGTTTATTTCTTTATCGATAGTTAGTCAGCGCATGCCTAACCTAGGGCACGCCTAGATAGCGTAGCGTTGCAGGAGATTGCCATTTCCATATCGAAAGATAACGCGTGCTGAATTATATTACATTACGATACGATACGGCAGATCTATTTAGCCTAAACTGATAGCCGAAATCTTTGTTAAATAACTGAAAGTTCGATAACCGGTTTGACGTTTGTTGTCATCATCATCATTACACTATTCACTTTTCTTCTTCTTCTTCATCCTCAGCGTGTGTTCGTCCACCGTTAGGCATCATCATCAGCCTATGATAGTCCACTGCTGGACGTAAGCCTCTCCTATTAACTATGCGTATAGACGCATTAGGAGGTAAATGCCCATAATCGCCACGCTGGGCAAGCGGATTGACAATCGCAGTAATGTGTCCACTATGATGACGCTGCTGCCCATCATCAATCTTTTTATCAAATAATGGTCAGTGACACTTCAATCCTTTAGTCGACTCTTACGACACCCGCAGGACGAGTTGGGGTGGTGACATATAATGTAATCTTACTGCCGTCACGACACGGCCTGTCATCATCATCATTACACTATTCACTTTTCTTCTTCTTCTTCATCAGCGTGTGTTCGCCCACCGTTGGGCTCTCCAACTTGCTTCCACACAGCGCGCTCGTTTGTTTCCCTCTTCTAAACTGACCCTGCTGTCTCCCTTATGTCATTGGACCATCGGGCTGGTGGTCTGCCTACACTTCTTCTGCCAAGCCGGGGTCTCCACTCTAAAACGCTTGCTCCAGCGTTCGTCGTCACACATGGACGGCCAGAGCCCATTTCAGCTTTTAAGGGCACTCAATTAGCGCCTTATATTTCAAGATCGCATATCGCATATTTCAAGATAGCTATTCGTTACTTAGTGAGTTTAGGTTGGCAACCGAAGAATTTATGAATTTTAGGATTTGAATCGAAAAGTAGTAGACATCAATTTTAGCTGGACCTATAATTTATAAACAAAGCCGTTTATTTATCGATTTAATTTTAAATAAAAAAAAATAATCGGTCTTGATTTTAAAACTTATCAATTAATATTCATAAATTAAACGTATTGTGAAAACACAAATCAAATTATTAACTAAATATTTTGATTTACACTTTTATTTTTATTTTTCCCCAGTAGTCACACTACTTAAATACTATATAAATTATAAATATTAGATGTCATATACCAAAGAAAAACGACCCACCACGGATCTTGATCTTGGTCGTTTTTCTTTGGTATGTGACATCTAATATTTATAATACATAAATTAAATTTAGCTAATCTAACCTCTATCTAAGGCTGGCTCTTTTAGAATTGTATGTTAGCGGCATTACCGCGTAATATCGCAATACTGATGCGTTGTCCTATAATTACATTGAAGTGATTTGTCATATTAAATCGTAGAAAGTTGACGTTATGGTAATTTTGCGATATCACCAAAGAACTAACAAGAACTTTTAGAAAAATTGAACTTAGGTAACAGGCTAGGTTATATGTGTCACTAATGACGTAGATACCAAGCTATGGGTTTTATGATAATTATTTACTGAATTGTCCTTTTCATGAAGTTATAGTGATATGTGTGTAGCAATTGTTAGGTGATTCAGAGGAATTTTCATCACTTTTACCTTAGTTATAAATTCTTTCTAGTAGGTATTAATATAATTAATATAAATATTGACCGATATTGAGAGCATAGTTATATCCGTTAATTATAATAAATGTAAAAACGGCAATACAGACTTTTTTAATTGAATATTTTTACTATTCATATGTTAATATAGGTTGGTTTTTTATTGACCGGCCAATCTTTAGGGATTTAATTCTGAGGTCATATCGAAGAACTTTTAGTACGGGATCAACATACGATTCTAGAAAAAAGAAACTGATTTTCTATACAAACCCTGAGATATTTATTTATTTATTCGGATGGTATTACAAATGCCCTGTGATTATAAAAATTGTAAGCTCTTTCGATATTTTTATTTCTGTAGAATAAATCATTATTTATGCGTATTTAAAGACGGTGTCATAGTAACACTTGTTCAATATAAATAATAGATTCCGGTTCAACCATTATTATCACATTTTTTCGATTACTTTGCATATAAAACAGTATAACGCCTATTTTAAGAAAAGCGTAGGCACAACGTCTAAATAAAATGTCATAAGTCAAAAGAATGTATTATTAGTTAATATCAAACCTCCTCCGGATAAACAAAAGTAAACAAGCGCTAGTGTCACGTAAACAAATTGTAAACAAACGAAATATTAATCTTAGGAGGATACGCCTACTAATGTTTACATAAACTTGTTTAACTAAATATCGAGACGGAGTTTCCTATTGAATTCTTATAAATGATAATTTTATACAAATGGGTAGATAATTTTTTTTTTAGTACTGATGGTGTCTTTTTTAGGCTCTAATGCGAGAAGTGGGTCATTTTACGTCAGGTCTAAAACTTCGGAGGGCCATCTGTACTAAAAAACGTCGTACGAGACACGTGATAAAATGAAATTCGTAACTCGTCTCGATTTAAAACACTCCCTGTCGGTAGTATTTTAAAACATCGCCACTCGTTTCGAATCATGTTTTTCGCACTTGTGTCGTAATGTACTATTTTATTTTTAGCTAATGCATCACTATTGAAATATTTACAGCGAGGTGAAGTCTCCAGCATCCTCGGTACAATGCCACTTCATGTAGATTAGGTTAGTTAAATTAGTTGTATATAAAATGTAGTTTTAAAAGTAAAAACCGATAAAAAAATACTTATTGATTTAGCATCTAATCTAAATTTAAAATAAATCATCTTAGTCATCATGAATAAAAAAATATGTATCTATCTATGTAGTAGAACAAGTAATCATGACTGTAAGAAAAACTACGACGGTAATTATAAATCCCTTCGAATTATGTATTATATACACTTGCCTCGTCTGGAAACCAAACTTATAGCTTTGTGTCTCTATCCGGCCTCGTTACGCTCGGCCGGATATAACTACGCAGCCTGGTAAGTTCGATTCGGCGTCCGTATTGATGTACAGCCAAGGGCATAAATATACTTACAATTCTGGACCCTATCCTCCAGACATAAGTAAAAATGTGTATACATATTTATGCTTGTACACTCAAGCAATTGGAAGACTCAGGAACTATGTCTGTCACGTTATTTTAGTGAGTTTGTTAGAATAAATAAATATCTTGGGACATCTTACACAAATCGACCTAGTCCCACGGTAAGCTCAATTAAGGCTTGTGATGTGGGTACCAGGCGACGATATATACATATAGATACTTAAATATGTACATAGACAGCCATGACCAAGGAATAAATATTTGTGATAAATAAATACAAAAATAATTCCCTCGCCGGGATTCAAACCTGGAACCTCCAGCTTCGTAGGCAACTACCAATTAGGCTACGGAGGCTCACAAATACAGAAATACAAATATAGAAATCTCTTACTATTTGTCATTTTGACAAGCTTTTATAATGGCTTAGGATTCCAATTTGTTGACCGTACTATTTATTCATGGGAAAGTAACCATAAGCCGTCATACCATTTCACCTTACATGTTTCCTTATTTACACTTCCATTTACCCGGTTACAAAATACATGACATTGACATATTTCTTACCTGATTCATACAACAATTACTTTGGAAAGCGCTGCCAAAATTTCTAAGAACGTACAACTGGTTCCATTCTCCGATGGAGAATCCAGTGCAATACATTCGGGGAAGCCATGTGTTTGTGTGTATGTCAGCACATTTTGTGTACGTGCATTTGTGCAGTTGTGTAATTGTGCTGAATTTGAGAAACATAAAGCTGTGTCGCCGGTGTAGGTATTGAATTGTAGTTGAATAGGCGAATTGATAATAGATGAACCTATTAAATTCGTGTTGTTGCGATTTTTTTGCTTGTGTGTTTGATTGTCGCAAAGACTTTGTCTAATCACTGCAGGCCTTGTCAAGATGTCATTGTGCAATCGTATACAATAGACAGATTCGAACGAAAAGTCACGTGACCATTTCTATACAATAACAATGTGCCCACGAGGAAAGGGAAAAAATTAACAACGGATTTCTGACCAAATTTGAAGTTAAAAATGACATTATGAAGTTTTTTGGATTCAGTCTATTTTAAGCGAAAATTTGTTTCTTTCTTAAGACTGTTTTAGATCGTTACGCTATGATAAACGCATTTTAGGAAACGATTTTGTCACCATGTTGTCTCTTAGTTGACAGACATCAAATGAACAAAAATATCTTTAATTACCTAGCTAATGAAAAAAAAATACTTTAAAGTGCATTTTTTGCGATAGTTTAATTAATAAAATCCTATTTTTGTGTATTCATTCAAAACATCAAAAAAAAAACAAAAAAAATTTTTTTTTTTGCAATTTGACTAAAACTCATTTAACATTTTTTGGTTCTTTTAGTCTCAGGAATATGCTGTTAGAATTTTTCCCTTTTCTCTTGGGCACCTTGTAAAATGGTCACGTGACTTATCGCTTATCGTATACGATTGCAGAATGGGATCTTGGCTAGGTCTTCTGACGCGCTTTATCTAGCTGTGGCATCACTCTTATTTTGCATAGCAATAATCAATTGAAAACATCAAAGGATGCGAGTGACTAATATACCGGATATCCTAAAACTATGGAACATGAAAGGAAAATATCCAAAATTTTGAGAATGTTTTGGTCAAAATTAAATATTACAATCTTAGAAGAAATGTATTACTTTATAACAATTATTTGTATACGTGCCCTCGATTGGGAACATAAAAATAAGAGTCGTTTATTTTTCACATTGCGTAATATATAAAAATAGGGGGCTAAAAATTGTAGCCGCATAACGCGACCAACAAGATACTAAGGAAATAAATCCGTGTTCAAAAAATCATGGTTTAGAATTGGAGGCGACAGCTGATTTTTTTGTCACCGGCACAGTTCATCATCTTTTGAACGCTATTGGGGCATTCCATGGAAATGTGGCGTAAGTGACATTGTCTTCAATATTGTCGTAAGCGACTTTTGCGAAATTAAATTAGTAACCTGAGTTACGGTATAATAAAAATACCTCTAATAATACCATTTAGGCTTGAAGATTGACTGTTTTTTAGCAGCTAGCACATTTTATTAGGGTAGCTACCATAGTGAAACTTAAGCGGCAAAAACTAGATGTTTGCATGGTATTCCCCTATTAACCTTACTTAGCAGTAACACACGGCTCTAGGGTGAAGTCGCGGGCATTTACTAGTATTACATTAATTGCTTTTATGTCATGTGAGAATATAGCGATAGGCATTTAATCGTTTAATAGGCCTACCTGTGTAAATATTTGTTGATTTTGCAAATTCATAGACAAAGTATATTTATTCTGGCGCCTAAATTATTAACTACGATAAATTATATTAGTTAGGAATGCGTAATGTGATATGGTACTTTTAGTTAGGTATATTTGAAGGAATTTTATACGCTTTTGGATGCGTTTTGGAAGTTCACAGCATCATCAGCTTAGTCCACTGCTGGATTCAGGCCTCTACTGTTACCTATGCGTATTGCATTAGGGGGTAAATGCCCATAAGCGTCAACTGGGCAAGCGGGTTGGCGATCGCGGTAATGTGTCCACTATGATGACGCTGCAATGAGTGTTTTCTGAAATGACGTTCACCAGGGCGGCAGCACTGAGGCGTCAGGATGCTTAGCCAAGTTGCTAATCGCTAGCGCTTAATCGTCAATCGCAGCTAACCGTCTTTGTCGCTCTAATATGAAAGAGTGACAGAGAGGGAAACTACGATACGCTACTAAGCGCTAGCGCTTGGCAACTTGGCTAAGCATCCAGGTCTAGAAACTTGTCTAAATTCTCAGAGTTCGTGTTTAAATGTTTTGTATGAGTTAATAAAATTATACAAAAAAATAAAAATACCTTCAAGTTGATTTTTCTTTGGAGCTAGATAGTTGTGTTTCTTAGCGGGACCTTACGGCTAAGTGGCGCCATCTAGTGACATACGTTTTTGAGAAAACCCTCAAAAGTTAGTCATACAAAACTATGTGGTATACTCTGTCCAACAACCTTTGGCAGTAGTAAAAGGGGGCAAATATAAAAGATATAGGTTCGTATTGTTGATCGCTCATAGACAATTTTAATTTGTCTCCGTTTTTTGCCAAACGTTGTCACTTAAAATTTGACTTCGTAACACAAAAATTATTACGTTTTATTCTGTTTTCATTAAAGGCATTCTTATTAAGGTGCGTTCAGACCAAAAGAGCATTCGCTGTTCTATCCCCCGCTCTACGAAATCAACGAATCACGTTTTGTGTAACGATCGAATTTCGTTGGTTTCGAATTTCGCTAAGCAGGCCTATTCTAGCAGACCAAACGAGCATTCGCTATTCTATCCCCTCACTCTACGAAATTCGATCGTTACACAAAACGTGATTCGTTGATTTCATAGAGCGGGGGATAGAATATCGAATGCTCGTTTGGTCTCAATGCACCTTTATTATTGCGTTTTTTTTCAACTGACCCAATAAGTAGGTACATAAATTAGTCGTTTTAGGCTGACCGCATAGTTCTCAATCGAGCGATGACTTCAATAAAACTAGTCTATTGTTTGCTTCCTAGAACTGCTGGCCGATCAAATTTAAATTTATTGAAAATCGTAACTAGAGTTTTGCGCAATTCGCACATCTATCAGTTAGTACGACATACCTATTAGGTGACTAGTATAGCTAAAATATGTAATGTGAGCGAGATCTCTCTAACAAACTTAAGTTAATATATATTTATTTTCAAAACTGCAATTTATGTACATAGATTAAATCTAACTAATCTACTTAACCTAATCTATATCTAAGATTTGCCTTTGTGGTATTGTACCGAGGATGCTGGCGGCATTTCCTCACTGTATCGCAATACTGATGCGTTGTGCGAAGAAGTCGCCAGCTCTTCGGTCTTTAGTTACGTCAACCAGACGTTTCGCGATCTCAGCAAACAGACTGTTACATACCAGTTTGGTGAGGAAATATTATAGTTCGTTGTTTAGCATAAGAGAGAACATAAAAGCAGGCAGCTTGAGATCTCTTATTTACGATGTTTTATGTCTCAACTGTCAAACTATCTTAAACAGCCATTAAAAATACTATCCTGTTATTTTCGTTACTAAAACTATAAAAGTGTTTTCAATATTTATATTTATATGATATTTTCGGTAATTTAACATTTTAAAGGGACTTAGTTTAATTCGCGTTATTTTAAATTTCTTAATTCAGTTCCGGAAAGATTGCATGACAAAAAACCTAAAGAAGAAGATATTTGAAATTATCGGCTTGATTTTTTTAGCTGTCAAAACTGTCAATCGTTTCACGCAATTTTTTCGTCTTTTGTGATCAACTGATCAACGATTTCATAATTAAGGTGATATTTTATAGTTCGGGAAATATTATTTGACCGACTCTCACCTTACTTACGACCTTTTGTTTTGCATCATTAACAATAGAAAAGTGCTGCTTGTCTAGTCTAGACTGCTGATTGTCTAGTAAGTGTTAAACGCAAATCAAAAGGTCGTAAGTAAGATAACAGTCGGTCAAATAATATTTCCCGAACTATACATAAATAGTTTTATTTACATACTCAAGTACACTCAACAGCAATAAAAAAGGGTTACCTCTATTGTAAGTAAACCATTTTTATTAATATGTTGCCCAAGCAATACGCGCATGTGCCTTCTATCCTTAAATAAGTGAATAATAACTATTTCGCTAATAATAAAATTGTACTATATCCTGGCATGCGTCAGAGCGTCTAGCGAGCGCCGATAAGGGGTATGTGCGCGCGCAAGTGTCTACGACCAACCGCAGAACTATTCAGTAGCTCCTTCATTTCGCCATCGTCATCGTACCATTATCAAGTTATCAAAAAAAAATATTTTTGTACTTTATTCTACTTTTTAGTATTTGTTATTATAGCGGCAATAGAAATATAGCATCTGCGAAGATTTAAACTGTCTAAATATCACACTTCAAGAGATACAGCCTGGTGACAGACGGACAGACAGATACACCTATAGACAGTGCAGCCTTAGTACTCGTTTTAGTAGTTATTGTTTTATAGGTTCCGTTTCTAATCTTTGTATACTGAACCCTAAAATTGACACTGACCGCTATTATTCATTTATTGGTTGACAATACGAGTATAAAAACAACTTGAATAATAGTTTTACTTATTTATATAATATAAAACACGTTACTGATTGATTGTACTTGTAATAATTAGATTTTATTAATTAGTCTAATCAATTTTTTATATCATATATTGTACTATCGAAAAACATGTTTCAAATAAATATTTAAGTAAATATATTATAATATGCCCTTTGCATTCTGTACGTCTATTGCAAAAAAATATTTGTTTCTGAAGTAAGTACCTACCTGGAAAAGTTTTTCATAATTTATAATACCTACTTTTAGAAGAGCCTAAGGATAGATACATTATTGCAAATAATCGCTCAGTAAGAATACATTTGTCGTCGTAAGAGCGTCGGCTCTTACGGGATTGAAGTGTCACTGACCATTCTTTGATAGAGGAATGATCATGGGCAGTAGCGTTATCATATTTAGTAGACACATTACTGCGATCGCCAATCCGCTTGCCCAGCGTGGCGATTATGGGCACTTACCTCCTAATGCGTCTATACGCATAGTTAATAGGAGAGGCCTACGTCCAGCAGTGGACTAACATAGGATGATGATGATGATGAACTCGTCTATACGCATAGTTAATAGGAAATGTCTACCTCCAGCAGTAGATTGAGATAGGCTGATGATGATGAAATCAATAGTAAAACACTTTTGACCGCCCCTGTACCTACTTCACCTTTTCCTATGTTGGCAGTTACTAAATTTAGGTAGCTTGATAAAAATACCATAACAAGGAAACTATGTTCTCGTCATTATTTTGTAAAATATATTAGTTTACCATTATTAATGATGTTCTACACCTTCGCTTGTAATTTATCCTTTTATTACACTAAGGTTTAAGATCTCAATTCGCAGAGTCTGTAGTAAATTACTCCTTTTTTATTTTTGTATGCGGAATAAGTAGTTGAAATTCAAAATTCCAGATGCAATGTGACAATATTGAAAGTGAGTATTCAAACAATGGAGTTTATGTATAAAGTAATTTCAGATGTCATAATATATATCAAAAACAAAAATTACCGAAGTCTACCAACATCGGAGGTCGATATTTTATTAACCATATTACCTCTATTTTTAATGATCATGATATATTCTTGTATATGACAATTTTATTTATAATGAAACTTTATGTTATAAATTAAATCATCTATCTGTGTTTTTCCATTTTGAGTTTTGAGAGCAAAAAATTGTACTTAATAAAAACAAAATTTAACGTCATAATATTTTGTATACTGAAACTGAAAGCCTTCTAAATCTTTTAAATTTGCCCCTTTACCATTGCTGAAAATGCCAAAGGTTGTTGGATAGAGTATACCATTATAGTTTGTAAGGCGATTACAGCCCCTTCATGAATCCCTTTTGATTATAGCCTTAACTAAATACTATTTTTTTGCAATCAACCCATCCAAGTTTAGCGTATTTCTAAGAATCGTCCTAAACTTCTAACTTTATAAACATTTTTCGCCCCAGGACTCAGGTCCCTGCCCGCCGGCCTAGCCGTTATCTAGGTTCAACGGCAGCGATAAAAATGTGATTGTCAACGCACACACTCTTGTGTGTTTAGCCACATTTTTATTGAAAACAACTTGCTGGGACTGGCGTTTGGACGACTACCAGAGACATGAAAATAGTTATTTATGCCCCTTTGCCGCTTCCTTGTTGCCCCTTCGGCAATTTTGAAATCAAAAACCTAGTATGGGACAATTCCATATTAAAAAACCTAGTATATTCCATTTACATATTCAAAAACCTAGTATAGCATGTAGTTGCTAGGTTTTTGGAAAATGTTACTTACTAGATTTTGCAAAGTTGTATTTTACCCGCGAGCATGAAATTGATACACCAGCAAGAGAAAGAAGTAGTAACACTACTATGTATATACATTTTGGTATGAGGTGTCATATTAACAGCTGGAGTGGCCGAGCGGTTTAGGCATCAGCAGCGAGAGCTGAGGATGTGGGTTTAAATCCCACTTTCGGAGCTGGTAAATTTCGGCATTATTTATTTGGTATAGATATCTAATATTTAAATTCAAACACTTAGATTTATTCTAACATATACTAAATTATATTCTATGTATTCTACATTGAAATATTTACTGTATTTCTTTTATATAATAGTCATTAGAATCATTGAAAAGAGATGATTATTTTTGTTACCTACAATGAAACTTTTAGTGAGAGTTCGCGTTTATATTAAGATCAGTTGGCATGGAAAATCATAATATTAGTACCCGTGTCTACCGCTGTTAATTACTTTACGCGCAGCTATTTACAATATTTTTTATTTCCTTTTTTTAAATATGGGTTCCATTGCATAGAATATTACAAGCGGTTATTAGCGGATTATTACAAGTCTCTTTCTAGAAAGAGAGATAGAAAAGAGACCTTCGCTTGTAATATTACTTATAGTTTCTTATGCAATACAGCCTTGGTTGTAAACTTCAAAGCATGTAAACATTAAAATATTCAAGTAAACTGCATACAAAAGTGCACTGCAATTGCATTGGTCTATGATGCCTACGAATGCGTAGCACTACGTGCGTAGACGCGTAGCAGACTTGTCTAGCCGATGCGTGTTATAATGACGTATTGCTATAGAGTCTCTATGTCACTTATGTCGTTATCGCACGAGATAACTTGATGCGGCTAGTTATAAAAGGTTAGTTTTGCTAGAATAGTATTGGATTTTAAATTAATCTTTTGAAGGTGAGCGCTAAATAAATTATAGGATATTTACAAGGTATCCTATCATTTGGAAAAAAATACTGTAAGAGATATATTTTCTTTTTAAATTACAAGAGTCATAAGTGTGGATTATAAAATGAAGATATTTGTTTATTTTGAGGGTATAGGAAAAGTATGAATTAAACATAGCTTTACGAAATATTCTTAAATTGTATGTGGAATCTTTTTAGAAATAGCCATAGTTTTTTTGATACGGAACTCATTTTCTGATTGATTAGTAATTCTTAAAATGAAGATAATACAGCCAGTACTAGGCACATAATTAAAGTTACCTATTTTCATTTATGCTAGTTGATTGCGAGTCAATATAATGAGAATCCCCCTTTTTTAATTGGAGACTATTCGATAGAAAGTCTTGTATCAGAACCAATAATATTTTCTTGAAACGAAGTTAGTTTTGCTTCGCCGGTCACCCGAGCTAGGTTTAGATTTAAGTACATTACAGAAATATAAAACATTTGCTACGGATCTTATAATATTTTCGTTCACGAATTATAGTCTGGCGTATCTACTTTTCAGTAATAAACCGCGTCGAATACGCCATTAAGCCATCGCCGCCTTTTTAAAAAAAATTGGTATAAAACACTATACCAAAATGACATCAATTTAAGGTTAATTTGTTAGCCTCCGTAGTCTCGTTGATTCTGCTTACGGACCTCGAGGTTCCAAGTTGGAATCCCGGCGATTATTTATGTATTTGATTTTAAGGTTAGAGTAACGAATCTACCTTGAACCCGAATTGCGCGCAATTTTTGCCACGTGGTCGTTTGATAATAGTTCTTCTACCGATGTAGTAGAAAAAAACTAGTTATGTACTCACAGTAGAACGGGGTGATTTTAGAAAAAAATGGGCTACTTTGATATGTTTAAAATTGTACAATTGTCAATTTAATTTAATTTATTTATTTGTTTAATTTAAGTGTCAAAAATATACTGTGTGGGTTAAAAACTAAGATTTCTAAGTCGCTCGCTATATTTTAAAGCCATTCCGTTCAATGATATTTCTAATTTATACTTCGCATAAATATGTATTAAAGTATCATGCTATTTGTGTTACACTTATTAGCAACAGGTAAGAGTGAAAAAGATAGTTAGAAATCATTCGCTAAACTTATTCAAGACCTACTCTAGAATCATGTCATACTGACAAGTAGTAAGCAATTTCTTTTGATTTGATTATTGCGTTACTTTGAAATAGTTCTTCAAAAGGGATTAAAATCTGTTGATTGTAAGTCAAATCAAGCAAGCATAGGTTTATGCTTGATCCATGCCTATTATATATTTTTAAACTATTAATTGTATTAGGTACTTATTTAGCTTTCATTTATTAATTGATATCTATAGAATAATATTAATTAGTACTATAATGTATTTGTCTATTATATATATCGTGTCGCTTGGTACCCACATCACAAGCGTAATAATTGTGCGTAGCGTGGGACTAAATCGATTTTTGTAAGATGTCCTAAGATATTTATTTATTATTTTATCATGCGTTGTCTTCTTATTTTTGGAAACGATAAAAAGTATATTTGAAGTTTAACAACATAATTATAATATTTTTCCATGAAATAAAATGGAATGGACTGGACAATACGACAAAATATGAACTATTTTTAGCCGGAAAAAGTCGCAGGAGGTAAAATAGGCTTTTAATTGATGTATTATTGTAACATTATGTCATTTTTTACAACGCTGAACCTGGTGAACTTACTTCGTGATAAATTACTAATGTTGTTTACTACTTGGATATTCCATGCTAGTTTATGTAGATGCAGACATAAAGCAGTTTCCCGGAATTAGGAATTTAATACGTACGTGTAGGGAAAACACACTTTTATCTCGAAAGTATTGATACTTTTGAGACTTGAAGGTGACAAAAAGCATGTCTTTTTATATTTAACTAGCGACCCGCCCCGGCTTCGCACGGGTACTATACCTACATAAAAACTTTCCTCTTGAATTAATCTACCTATTAAAAAAAACATCAAAATCCGTTGCGTAGGTACTTTTAAAGATTTAAGCGTACAAAGGGACATAGGGACAGAAAAAGTTACTTTATTTTATACTATGTAGAAGAATTAGTATTTATTAGCAAATGTTTTTGTTAAGACTTGTTTATAGTCGAAGAGATCATTTTAACAATTTGTTTTCACCACAACGATGGCAAATAGGCATACGGCGTGCCATCATCGGTTTGTAGCTACAGCTTACGAATGCCTGTGACTTTAAGGAATTCCCAAGCGTTGCCGACTCTTTAAATTGATTTTAAACATTCTTGAGACATAATAACTATAAATATTATTTAACGGTTAAACTCACGTGTACTTAGTCACTATGCGTGACATGTTTCGGAGAGCCTAGGTCTCCATAATCAAGCACTGAGCCCGCGTTTAGGAATCGCGACTTGTGAGCGCGGTGCGTACTGATATGACTATTTAAATTTTCTTCTATGATGAAATTTCATTCATAAATGGTCGAAGGTCGCTCGGATACTAGATTAACGCGATGTCTTTTAATTAAGTAATAAAATACTTAATAAATGAATGCAAAAACACCTTAAATGTTTCATTTATTCTTGATTTTACAATACACAATACAAAGCACTACTTTTATAATTGTTTTACGACTATAATTATTGAACCGTCGGCTACACGTCTTCATTCGCTATAAGATTCGCTTCTTATTAACATGTTTTTAAACGGATATTAATTAACATTAAACTGTAATTAAGTCATATTGTTATTTTATTAAAGAAAGGTTAAGATCGGAAATGCAAATATTATACTTTGTTCTTTAAATTTAGTCAAATTATTACGTAATTTTGCCGTTTCGTCTCGGCCTGCAACTATTTTGGAGCTAACATTATAATTATGTGATGTGTTCGTATCACATTATACTAATTTTATAAATAGAATATAAAAGTTATCAGCGAGTAATATGATATGTAAATACCTATTATTTACATTACTAATCACCGGTTTCAATTAGATTCGAATTTGAAACATCAGTTGTGGATAAACTAATTCGCAAAACGAACTGGCCAGTATGCGTTTAAATCGTACGAAATAGAATTATGAAGTGAAAAATGTTTTTGACAACTTTTTTATGCCACTGAAAACGAAAGTGGCATAGACCAATAGAGTGAGCTGTGTTTACCTTTTTTTGTGAAGTGCCTATAAACTGCCGCGTTTTATTTTTTAACCACAGATTTCAGCCACATTTTTGTTGTTCACATACACTCGCGAATATTATTCTATATTGTCTTTATCACTCGTAAAACTTAATAAAAAAAGTTAAAAATAGATTACGGCCATACTTATTTAAATATTTTATACATGTTATTACTCGTTGAGATTCACTTAGACACTGAGTAAAGTTACGACTCGGGTTACGAACTGTTA
The DNA here is from genome assembly GCA_025490895.1 of Thaumatotibia leucotreta. Lineage (NCBI taxonomy): Eukaryota > Metazoa > Arthropoda > Insecta > Lepidoptera > Tortricidae > Thaumatotibia > Thaumatotibia leucotreta. The sequence continues at coordinate 28,558 of JALPQI010008915.1, forward strand.
GTCTGTTACGCTCTTAATTGCTGTTCTAGAGAGAGATAGATTTTTGCAATAGCGTTTCATAGCTCTAATCGCGTACTGATAAAAGTAGCGATTAAAAAAATAGTCACTGTTCTAGCACAACGCGGCGTTGTCCCAAATTGAGGTTATCCATTCGCAAATATTTTTTTATCAGTCGACCTTGTCGAGCTATGATAAACTTAGTCTAGAACTCACCTTTTTTTTTTTTAAATTAGGGCAATCCTGGGCACTGACCACTGTTTAATGTTTGCAGCGCGTGTGCAGTAGTGTTGCACATCGCGCCGGCGGTCGCCGACTAACGGGTCGGCGCTTACGCATTGTCCCGCCGAAATCGCGCGAAAAATATGGCGGCAAAAACTGAAGGGGTGCGCTCACCGTTTCCCAGCGAGGCTGTATGCTAATCCATCGTGTGCTCGGGCCCTTTTTTCCGGGGTGAGTGAGGGTGGGGGTGCAATTAAAAACTCGCGCGTGCGTGTGGGGGCGCGATTAGAAAGACGGCGGAATGAGTCTGTCACCGTTTTTTACTTTTTTCTAGTCTGGAGCGGATGCTGAATCGATGCGCGTCTGCATGGGTTTCGGCCAAACTTGCTAATTCCCTACAGCGGCGGCGCTAAACTGGACTCCAGCTATTTTATGGAAAATTTAAAGTGTAGTTCATGTTTTTTAAAACTATTTTTTTAACCTACTTCCTGGAATAGATCTATTAGGCTCCATTTTTGTTTAGTTTTTTTTTTCAACTTAAGCACTTCAATCAAACTTTTTCCGGAAGTATATAGGTCATTTAAATAATTATAAAGTATTCTTAAAAATATCACAAATACCTAAACGTAAAATATTCACACAAATAAAAAAACGACTATTAACTATAACAAATCTGCAACAGTCATCTCTAAAATCAAAACTAGTCCGCAATAAACAGGATCTCAGCAAATAAAACGTTCGAAGAATAGATTCAAATTATAAAAAAGGAACTTAGGCAATGACAATGGTAACAGTCGAGGGCTGCAACGGGCGCGGCGCTGCAAGCTGGAGTCTGCAAAATCGTGCTCGAGGTCTGTGCGCGCGATCTCGCGAATGTGCTATGGGCGGGCAAGAGCACGCATGTGAATCGTTTATTTTTTTTAATGCGTATGTTTTTGTAAATAGTTTTTTTAAGGTCTTAAAAATGTTAAAAAATGTCTTGAAAATATGGTTGTGTTTATAAATGTAATATTTAAATCGTTAGTTTCAGCAATTTTGTGAATTTTGTGTGTAAAAACGTTAAAATGGTTATTTTATCGGTAAGAAAAACTTATTAATGATTTTATTACGTGGAGGTTATTTGAATGTCTGAGTAATATGATTGAAAATAGATGCTAATTATCAAAAAATATAAATGTCAGAATCTAATCTATAATTCAATACCAAAGTGCATACATTATTATGCAAGATATTTGAAAACGGCATTTTATCGGCTTAATTTTATCATAATTTGTTAACAATAATCAAACGATAATCGTCTTCTTAATTTTAATTTTGCGCGCACTCAACGGTTCGATGCAACTTTTTAATTTATTACTTTTAAATTATTTATGCAGGAGCATCTAATGTTGAGCTCTCGCTACACTTGCAGCCGCGCTTACCCTCGAGTCCAGTTCCATAGATTATCATAATAATAGCTAACTTTAAGAGGGTCAAGCTAATTGTTCGCGAGAGAAATTAAAAAAAAAATAAGATTAAGTCACAAACTTGTTGAATATTCAAATCTATGCCAACTTGTAAAGGATTAAAGATTTATGTGAATAGAAAAATATACTTCCGGTTCTCTCCGAAATTCTGTGAGAAAAATTCAAGCACAAAAATAGTACAAAAGTTGCTCCATTTGTATGTTTTTCTATTGTAGTGTAAATAAACTTACCTTTGCAGATACCGCTCACTCCCAAAAACGATAACAAAAAACAATCAACAAAAACTTCAACAAAGTCACAAGTCAATGTCCGACAGCGCGCCAATAAAAAAATATTCGAAAAAGCTCGTCACGAAAATGTCCGAACGTAACTCCGCTGTCCCGACCACACACGTGAAAACTTTAGCGAACTTCGCAAACTTACGCCACGCGATAGTTGCGCCACGCGTTCCAAACTTAAAATTTCGAAAAATTCCAAAAATCGAATCTCAGTACCGGAGAACTAATTGCGCCAATTATTCTTTTTTATTTTTAAGTTTTTTTGCGGAGGCGACTACCCGTCCGGTCGGGTCCGGCCGGTCTGCAATATTAACACGAGTGGCGTCCACCTTTTGTAATGAAACGTTCACACATGCTTCCGCATTACCGTCCCGATGCCATCAATAATGAAGCCGGGCGGGAAAAAACAAAACGGGGCACCTCTCCCGACGAGGCGGCCGCCGACACTACAGCCTCCTCGTCAAAGATCAGAATTGCATATCTGGGTTGCGTTAATGAGCGGGGAGAGGGGGTTTTAGGGGGTCGAAAAAGTGGCACCGCTCGCGCGCGAATATAAATTCATCGCCAAAAAATCATTACGCGGGGGGTGGTATTACGGGCTGGCGCTCGCTGCGCGGGTTCGTTCGTATAGTTTTTAAATCGCGTTCACTCGACGAAGCGGCGCCGCGCTAGGCGGACCCAGCCGCACTGGCAACCTGCATGCTAGCCCTACACTATCACGCATGACCATAGACACTTCAAACTTTTAAGACGCGAGCTGTCATATTAAGAAACAAATTGTTTCCAGCCAGCGCGATGGATTGATTTTTTTTAAGAGAAAGGGAAAAAGGTTCCACGTGTATGCAAATTCCTCTTTTCGGCGACGATCGTAATCAATTTGTGCGTAGAAAGCGGTACTTCCTCACTCACACAGGCTCGCGGCAGTGTGCGAGTCAAATTAAATCTAATACAAAATTGCGTTTTATGTTCTCGCTAGTGCGTGTAGGTGTGTGTAGGGGGTACAATGTGAAGCGGCGGTACACTCGGCGGCACTTACTAAATAATTAGGAAGGACATTAAATCCTAATTAAGTCATAAATATAATTAATAATTAATTCAAATGAATAGTCTTATTTCAGTCACTCTTCAGCACTCAATGTAAAAAAATACTAATTACGTTTATATTCATCGTAATTTATTTTAAACACATTGTATTATTTGTTAGACCCATGAAAGAATTTTTGATGTCGTAATTATTTAAATTATTAACAATACATATTTAAAAATCCACCCATATACTTAAAATTCAAATTATAAATAAAACTAAACAGATTTTTTGTAAATACCATCCCACTTCTGATTTCGCATTCATCACATTACTTCCATTACACATACTATTAATCACAATACAAATAATTAGTTTCCACCAGTACGTTGCCGTAAGCCCTAGAAGATACAGTCAGCATCCCATTAAGCATTAACATACATTGTCCCGACTGTACTTTAAAACCCACACAAGCTTAATGTTAAAAATGAATTACCAACACAGCGGAGCGCCTCCCTACACTCATTTTCATTTCGATGTTTTTGGGTTTTTGCGCAACCGCCCCCCTACCACCCACCCCGTCCTATGAAAATAGGATATATTTTTATGTTTTATTTGCCGGAAGCCCGTAGCTTAGTTGCATGTTTATTAGAAGTTTTTATTAGTAGAAACAATGCGGTTTTTTGCTTGCGATGATTTGCGATGACAATTGTATTGGTGGTTGTCACGAACATTTGTTTAGACTGAGATTGGAGATAGGGTTTAGTTTTGGGGTTAAACCCTTATATCTGAATAAATTGCATCAGAATACATGATCAAAACAGTTTTTTTAAGATTTAGTTAGTAGTATGTTTTAATTCTTAAGTAGTTTTTGTTTCCAAAACAGTATTACTTAACACAAAATGTACCGATCTATATTTTAGTTAAAGGTATATTCTTGAGCTAAGTTCGTAGATCTCAAATATACCTTTAACTAAAAATAGATAGGTACCTACATTTTGAGTTAATACTGTTTTGATGTAGGTGTGCGAAGTAGTTTCTTATCTTGAAAGTCTTTGCAGTGTCATTGCGATGATCAAAGGTTGAATGGATAGACGAAAGTGTCTTTAAATAGTGTTAGTTAATGAGTAGATCGATAGCAAAAAGGAAGAAACTGTATAAAAAAGGGAGATTCTTACAAATCGACCTAGTCTCACAGCAAGCTTAATTAAGGCATGTGTTGTGGGCAACGATGTAATAGAACGATGTAATTTCTACTTATCCTGTAAATATTTGAAAACTCTGTTTGAATTTTTTTTGTGACGAATGTCGACAACTGAGCTCTCAGCCCACCTGATGGAAAGCAGGAACTGAGGCCCATGGACATAGTGACCAAAAATCGCCTATGCGCTGCCTACCCTGAGGACTTAGATGGATTGCCTCTATGCCAGTAATTACACCGCTATCTTACCCCCAAACCGGAACACAGTACTAACTATTTAGCGGCAGGTTAGGGGAACCAAATGCTTTAACTTCTAAAATCGTCCTCAATACGTCAATTTAGTATAACAAATCCTTATAAAGTTTAGCGTTCTCTAGACATTTTGGGGGTTTCCGAGCTTCATCAATTATTCTTGATTTTATTATTGCTGTTAGCCTCAATATTGGCAGCCCTATTTTGATGTTCAACTATTGTAGAGTTTCCTAACCTTTTGTACGACTTTGATGGTTTCATATTTCTTAATTATATTATTCTCTTTCTCTCTTGCTCTTCCTAGTCTATAGTCCCACATGACAGAGGGTTGAGCTTTCCTGGTTTGTGTATTTTATGTATTCATTAATCAATTCCAATATACAAATAACTACAACTAATTATTATTCAAAAATTTCGATTTTCTGGTGGGCACCTTTACAAAACGGTGCCATCTGATTTTTGATTATCACTCTTATTTTTATTATATTTTTAATTTAAGTTTTGCTGCCTCCGGATTTGAGTAAATTTTTTCTTAACTTCTTTCTTATGATCCTTAAAATAAAATAGTTATTTTCAACATTTTTTCGTCTCTTTTGGCTCTGTAACTTTAGAAAAGCTATTTCCAGGTTAATACAATACTCAAATGTAACTCATGTTGCAACAAAAGGTAAAAACATAGATATCAACTGTGGTCAGTACAAAAAGTACTGAAGTTTCTACTTAAATGAAATCATTTTTGCATACTCTTTATCGACCTAATTACGGAACTATTTACAACTGTGCCCAGTAAAAAACGTACCCGGTAAATAACCGGTTTTTGCATACTTTCAAACCGGTCTGCACTCCCTAATCTTAAAGCTTTTAAAAACATTGGTCCAGTGTCGCATCAGACAGAGACGCGTCGAAGAAGGAGAGGGCTTTGCCCAGCAGTGGGACACCACAGGCTAAATAATAATACAAATTGAAGTGTATATGGGTGCCCAATTTGAAGGCGGCGTGTTGTTTCAGAAGCCATCCATCAACGTGACGTCTAAATACGCTCCCTGCCCTTCTGATTTTCTAACGGCCGACGTCGAAATGATCCGTCGTTTAGTGGATAATCCTAGGCTTTGTGAAGACTATATTGAGAGCACAGTGCTCATTATACATCATTGTTTAATTAGTATACACAGATTCATTAGGCTAAGTCAGTCATGTGTGAAAAAAGTTTTTGTTTTTTATTTGTAAATTTTGTGCTAACCACAACCATAAATATTGAAATCTTCCTGAATTTTTTTTGTTGAACTGAATTTATTCATAGATAAGGTAATAAAAATAAAACCATATAAGTTAAAATGTTAGACTTGATGTTGGACTATTGTGAACACCTGGAAGTAGCATGTCGACTTTTACGGAGCCTACAAAGACGAAAAAAAGGTCGAAAGTACCTATTTACTTTTTTTGTAACATTTTAGGAAAATTTCAACCGATATCCGGTAAAACTAGAATTAAAAACATTTGTGATAACCAAACACCTTCTTGTAATAACACCGTTTTGTAACTGTCTCTTTGAATAATTAGACGATTAGCATCGTCAGTAATCATATAATAATCACCTAAAACTAGTCAAAAACAGACTTCAACCGATTTCTCCAAGATCCCATGATCAGATCCCAACTTGGTGCCAACGGGATCATCTTGTTACTATACCCATTGGATTCAAAAATGGATTTTGGATATCGGTTCATCATGCTCGGAAACAGAAATGAATAAAAAATCTGAAGTTTTGACAACCTCCTCTTTTTTTAATACGGTTTAAAAATTATAGTCAAATAGGAAACTTGAACAGTAATTTATTGAGTTAGTACAGTCAAGTGCAAAAATAATTATCGAAAGAATTACGACGCGACGTTCTTATTACACAGAATTAGAGTGCGCTGGGACATAATTACCGATTTCGAACATTTTTGTGTACACTACACCTTATTTTGTCTTTCACTATACTACATTTTTGAATATTGTCAGCATTTTTTTGTTTCACGTTCACGATATTTCCTCCATTTAAAAGTAAGCTTAGTTTTTGGCAAAAACGCACACATTAGTTGAAGCTATGTATACTTGTCCCTCATACAAAACAAGCAAATGTTGTCGAGGGTGAATACTCGTCGGGAATTATTAGTTTTATTTTAGGGGTGCTCTAGACATTCCTGGTTAGACATTGCCTTTGCTTCACGAGTCGAATTCGAAGACCAGGTTTTGCAATTTTGGGCCTCCTGCCTACATACTGTGTGCCAACGAACAAATAAACGCCTTTCAAAAACGGTCCTGAATTTTAGTTGACAAATGTCACCTCTTCAATGCATCACGGTAATGAATTTCAATTTCAACCTATAAAAACTTAAACCGCCATTTAAAGATAGTTGTGAATGGTCCGTCAAAGTTTTGATTGGCTATATTCTATAAACATTTGTCAAAGATGTTGCGCCGAAATATGTGCGGTGTTAAGAAAAGTGCTATGTCCTGCCTATCTTGGCACAATTGAACAATTGTGTTTGGGGGCATTTTTGAGCTGGCGTTAGACGTCCATGTTATATATGGTTGCAGCTGTGTGCTAGGTAGCTTAGCAATGTACTGAAGAGAAGTTTCATAAGTTGCGAAACTTCTATAGAGAATGTTCTCAGCAATTTGAATTTTACAAGCAATTTAATCATGCCAAAACCTGATATACATGCCTGATAAGGTTTATTTTATGTCTTGTTTACTAAATTCTGAAATACAATGTTCTTCATAACACTTTTTAAAAGTTCTCATGGAAACGATCTCAATGAGAACTTACTTTTAAACTCTCATGAAAATGTTTGGAAATTTCCGAGTATATTCCCGCAATTTTGAGAATGTTCTGCAACTTGTATATTGCTAGTCCTATCCAAAGGACATAAGCCTGAGAAACGGCTACCACATCCAAGGAAGGCAGCAGGCGCGCAAATTACCCACTCCCGGCACGGTGAGGTAGTGACGAAAAATAACGATACGGGACTCTTACGAGGCCTCGTAATCGGAATGAGTACACTTTAAATATTTTAACGAGGAACAATTGGAGGGCAAGTCTGGTGCCAGCAGCCGCGGTAACTCCAGCTCCAATAGCGTATACTAAAATTGTTGCGGTTAAAAAGCTCGTAGTTGCATTTGTGCTACGCACTGTCGGTTTGATTCATCCGAATCGATACTGACACGTTTGCGGAGCATATCGTCGGTGAATCGTATGTAAAAGTACGGTTCAATATAAAAATCCTATCGCGATGCTCTTCAGTGAGTGTCAATAATTTTTCAACACTTTGTCAACTAGACTTTGTCATTTGGCAAATTTTGACATAATGTAGGCACGAGGATAGAATTGGTCGACTGTGTTTATTTTTTGTATGTATTTGATGTTGAGGGCATCTTAGACTAATATTATATTCAAATTAAAATAAGTGGCTATGCCAAATAGTAATGTCGTTTTGATCACAGGTACTTTTACGATTATGCCTTTCATTATTATGTACTAACTCTGATATTAGTATGCTTAAATTTAACATTTTTTTCAGTAGGTATGTCTTTAACGTGCAATAAAGAGTAACCGCAGCTTTTTATTAAAAAAAACTTTGATTTTTCTCATATTTATAATTTGATTTTTCCAATTTAGAAATAAAACTATGAAAACGGATAAACCGCGTATATTAACTGACTGTCATCCGCACGAACCCTGTAAAGTGTTCGAAACGTCGGAATGAAGTTAAAGTTAGTTAATATACGCGAGTTTATCCGTTTTCATAGTTTTATTTCATGTGTAATCCTCGCGGTAACCGAAGAAAATATTTTCTATTTATATTCTAATTCTAAAATAATAAATTATGTTATCTGAGCAAATGGACCACATTTGATTGTCGATTTGATGGCGCTTAAGGCATTATGTACGTAAGTACGTATACAAATACAACGCCGCGAGACGTAAGCGCCATCATCTTTACCCGATCATCATATACTTTAATGTAAATGATTGTAAGATTTATAATAACATATTTGCTATGGCTTACTTTTCCACCAATTAGGCTACCCATCACCATTCAACGTGGTAACGCGGCTAGTGTGATGGGCACCTTCGCTCCAGGTACAACTCGTGGCGGACTTTTCGATTAATTTGTGTTAGTTTGTTTTATTAATTAAATTTAATAAGTTTTATATTACAGATATATTCAATAATTTTAAGTGTTTTATTTTTATAAGTAGGTATGTTATGTTAACTTTAGATTTTGTAGTATTTAGGTTTTTTTAATTAACTTATAAAATGGTCTTAATGTAGTTTACGCAAATAAAGATTTATTATTACTTTTCTACTGATTTAAATCAAAATACCTACATGTAAGCAAGATTATTTTTTTCTAATGTCATTTTTTTTCACTACAATCTCGTTGGCGATTGGAATTTCTCTTCTGCTCGCTCGAGATACGCTATGCTTAATTTGGGTAAAAATACATGCATTTTGAAAATTGCTTTTTTGTTGACTATGACTATCTGCCTTTTATAATTATGGCTTAATTTTGTACTTAGAATATAAAAATTCATACTTACCGATTACAGTATTTTAAACCAGAGTTGAATATGTAAATATGAGTATACCTATTGTAACTTTTTACTGAGTCGTAACATAATAGTATATTATCCTAATCATCATCATCATCTTAGCCATAAAACGACCACTGCTGAACATAGGCCTCCCCTCTGGACCTCCACATGTACCGGTTATATGCGCCCTGCATCCAGCGTGTCCCGGCGACCATCATAAGGTCGTCTGTCCATCTTGTGGGTGGACGTCCCACGCCGCGTTTGCCTAGCTGTGGTCTCCACTCGAGCACTTTTCGACCCCATCGCCTGCCCATTGCCACTTCAGCTTGCTAATCCGGCGGGCTATGTATTATCTTACAATAGTATTTCGTAGTTTTTTAAGTAGGTAAGTAGTTAAATATAGTAGTGGTATCTGCTTAGCTGGAGTAGCCGAGTGGTTTAGGTATCGGCCGTTAAAGCCGAGGACGTGGGTTCAAATCTCACCTACGGCGTTGGTAAACTTGGGCATTTTTCTTTGGTACATGACATCTAATATTTAAATACTGAAAACAACATTAAAATCAATTTAATCAAAAAAATCACCTCACTGAAAATCAGCGTTGCGTAGTGTGCCCTGCGGTGCACTACGTGACAACAAGCTGAGTGAGGACCCTTTGGCACAACTTCAATATCTTTGTTTTTAATGTAATATAATTTTAAGTTATGTTTTGTGCTAATAAATTCATTTCATTTCATTAAAAAAAAACAATTTGAGTTGTTCCACAACAAAAAAAACTTAAAACTACTTCTAAAATCACAAATCGAATTGGTTTCAAATTTTACATGATTAGTGCAAAATCGTGTCAAAAGATGGCAGCACCATATTCTTTAGCTACTTAACACCTTAGCTGCGGCAATTAGGCCGCGATATTGCAGTAAGCGTTCATCATCATCAGCCTATGATAGTCCACTGCTGGACGTAGGCCTTTCCCATTCACTATGCGTAGCTTAGACGCATTAAGAGGTAAATGCCCATAATTGCCACGCTGGGCAAGCGGCAATGGCGTTCGCAATAATGTGTCCACGGAGATGACGCCGCTGTCCATCATCAATCTCTTATCAAATAATGGTTAGTGACACCTCAAGCGTTAATCTATGGTCATTCTGATAGGAGGTATCAACCACAAGCAGCAGTATTATAAACTTGTTTATTTTTATAGAAGTTGAGAAACACGTAAACAAAGCTTTTATTCAATTTACGTCATTGACTCTTATCGTCGAGTATCTGTTATACGGTCACATCTCAAAATAAAATTGTGTATTTTCCAGCAATACAGCCACATCTTCCATAAAATTCGATTTTGAAACGTGGTCTATACGCATAGTTAATAGTAGAGGCCTACGTCCAGCAGTGGACTGAGAGAGACTGAAAATGTATGTCTTGCTGCCAAGTCGGTTTGCCAGTCTAAAATAATAAATAATTTTTAAAAAACAGTGTTAAAAAAAAATTAAAGCTATGAGCTAGAGTTAAGTAGGAATGTCATCAAAAACTGAATATACCTTATATTTTAAAGACAAACGGGTCTTAATCGTTTAAACTTACGTTTAATTATAATGTCTTTAAAATATGAGTGACAATCGTGAAAGTTTAAATCAATGTACTGAATGTACCACTTGTAAAACCATGTCATTCAAAAACTAAGCAGTCTCTAGGGTTGTCACAAATCGCGTGACCGCCGTCGATTAGCCGCGATCGACAGCCCTACTGTCCCTTAAAACCCTTGAAATTCGACGCACTCTGGACACCCGTGTAATTTACGTGATAAACATGCAATTTGGACTTTGATTTTGAGATGCAAGTGTTTGTTGGTTTTGTATTTTGCATTGTCTTATAGCAGTTGTTTTGGTTTCTACTCAAGCCAATAATCTATGGTAACAAAGGCGTAATATATTTTTCCCCTCACTAGCTCGTAAAGTGCTCGTTTATCCTTTAATACGAACGTGTAAAAACGCATATTATTCACTTGTGTGGCAAAGTAATGACCTTGGAAAGTACGTTACGTTTTGTTATCTGTTAAACGAAGTAGCATACTTTTAACAGATAACAAAACGTAAAATGCTCATGGAAATCATTCCATATTAATGATAATTAAATAATTTGTTTGAGAATTTAGTGTAAAATACAAATCTTTATATAAGGTGTTTTCAAATTAGTTACCGATACCTTAGGGTATGCATGTGTTCATGATAACGAACAACTTTCCTTAAGGGCCTCATATCGAAATCTTGAAAAAAAAATGCCTTTCCATACAAAGTGGTTCCACCGGGTGATCAACTTTTCATAGAAAGTGATTTTTTTTTTCAAGATTTCGATATGAGGCCCATAAGGAAAGTTGTTCGTTATCATGAACACATGCATACCCTAAGATATCGGTAACTAATTTGAAAACACCTTGTATTATATGATGATTTTAACACGTAAATCCTAAAATTCCATAATTAAGTAACAATTGTTTTAGTGAATGATGATAAGATGACTAGATGCAATCACAAAACGTAGAAAATGTCAACGTCAACATTGTCAATGAATATTATACGTTATAATCTTTATTTACCGATTCGAACACGCATAAAAATAGTGAAATAAACAACTTTCAGAGTGTTCTGTTATAATTTTGTAAAAATAATGAATGAGAATGATATAATAATGCATTGGCGTTGGTGTGCAACTACAGGAATGTGTTAAAATCGTGCTGCGTTTACTTTTTCGTGCTAAGTTTACTGCGACAAAATCTTGCATTAAATACATGATGCATTTAGAAAATTATTATCACTAACCCGATGATGATTGTAATGTGAACAAATAATTACCTTTTTTGAGTTTCCTCGCTATAGTGAGGGGAAAAGTTTTGTGTTACACACGGGTGCAAATGTATTTTACTTCTCGTATGTTAAAACACTCGCTGCGCTCAGAATTCAATTTTAAAACCACTCGCTTCGCTCGTGGTTCAACTATAGAACCCTTTCGCTTGCTCGTGTTTCAATTCCATACTCGCGGGTAAAATACAACTTTGTACCCTTGTATAACAAATAACTATTTTTAGCACAGATTTTTTAGGCTCTAGTGCGAGAAGTGGCTCATTTTACGTCAGGTCCAAAACTTGGGAGGGCCATTTATACTAAAAAACGTCGTACGAGACTCGTGCAAAAAGGAAATTCGTAACTCGTGTCGATTTAAAACTCTCCCTATCGGTCGTGTTTTAAAACATCGCCACTCGTTTCGGATTTCATGTTTTTCGCACTTATGTCGTAATGGTTTATTTTATGGGTTGCTAATTCTTTGCGCTTATTATAATTTTTTGTTTGTGCTTTAACTTTTCTTCGCGCTTATTTTATGATTATGAATATGCGGGCCTTTTTGTACTGACAGCGATGGTTCAACAGAGTATTATTTATTCATTAAATATCAACGACACTATCCTTTTTTTTAAAGATAAATTTAAACATGGCTATATAAAATAATTCCAACCTTTTATTGAAACTTATTCTGTCACTAGAATGGGTCAAACCCAATAAAATTGAGGTATATTATGCTGTATTAAACGTTGAACTATAATTTTCACAAAATAACATTACAGATACACATAATTATAAATATTAAACTATGACAATGTCCAAATTAAGAGTATAATTACCGCCAAAACGATTGTCCGTGAGATTAAGATCGTAAACGCCCATAGGGTTGCCACACGGAGCCTATTAGTCGAGATTGATAATAACCCTAGCGGTTACCCTAGTCCCTTCGAGGTTGTAAACCGTTTACCATAGAGTATAGCCTGGGAAGTAACTTCCGTGTGACAAAAATGGAAAATGCAAAGTCAAAGTCAAACTATTCTTTATTCAAATATGCTTATTAATAAGCATTTGCGAATCGTCTGACACTATCAAGAGAGAAAAAAAAACTCCTACTGGTTCTAACCCTACACCACTGCCCTGAGAAGAACCGGTAAGAAACTCAGAACTTGTTTTTTTCATAACAGTATAATAATACATCTTATAAAAATAATGCATTAAAGGATGTATTTTACATTAAAAAAAAAGACTTTTATAAACATTTCTATAAAAAAAATAACTTAAAAAGGGAGTTAAAGGATAATAATAATAATCATCATCATCATCATCAGCCCATAGTCGTCCACTGCTGGACATAGATAGGCCTTCCCCAATTCGCGCCACCATACTCGGTCCTCAGCTCTCCGCATCCAACCACTTCCCGCCACTTTCTTTAGATCGTCGGTCCATCTGGCGGGAGGGCGGCCCACCGGGCGAGTCGTTCGCGTTCTCCACTCCAAGACTCGTCTGCTCCATCGGACATCGGCTCTTCGACAAACATGTCCCGCCCACTGCCACTTCAGTTTGCTTACCCTCTTTGCTATGTCGGTGACCTTGGTTCTTCGACGGATATCCTGATTGCGGATTTTGTCCATCAGAGAAACTCCGAGCATAACCCTCTCCATAGCTCGCTGAGTAATTTGGAGTTTGTGAACGAGACCTTTTGTAAGAGTCCACGTTTCGGCCCCGTAAGTGAGGACCGGAAGGGCGCACTGGTCGAAGACCCTGGACTTAAGGCACTGAGGCAGTGACGACTCGAAGATGTGACGAAGCTTCCCATATGCTAATAAGGATAATAATAATAAACAAAAATAATTCTTATTGTAATCCCGATAAGGTAATTAAGAGCATAAGATATCATTTATTTGTACGTGCCCCCTCAAGCAGGGTAATTTCTATACCCTTGTAAAAAAAATACCACCACCACCATCAGCCTATGATAGTCCACTGCTGGACGTAGGCCTCTCCTATTAACTAAGCGTATAGAGGATAAACTATGCGCATCATGAAGTAAATGCCCATAATCACCTACCCAAACGGATTGGCGATGCATTATTTGTGTATTTATTTATTACAAATATTTGTTCCTTGGTCATGGCTGTCTATGTATTTAAGTATCTATTATATATGTATCTATCTATTATAATATTATATATCGTCGCCTGGTACCCACATCACAATCCTTCATTGAGTTTACCGTGGGACTAAGTCGATTTGTGTAAAATGTCCCAAGATATTTATTTATTTATTATTATTTATTTACAAGTAAATTAAAAAGAAAGTATTCTAAGTCTGCTTTATTACGTAATCCATTATCAAAAACACCAAAGTATGTAGTATGAATAGCGATGCTTTCAACTCAAATTATAGTTTAAATGTCCACCATACAAATAATCTCGAAGGGACTAAAGAAGGGTCCTTAGGGTTGTCAATCTCCACTAATAGCTGAAGGGTGTTGGCAACCCTAACATGTGTTTATGGTCTCAATCTGGGACGGACAGACGTTATGGCTAATTCTTGAGTGCGTGAGTGTGGTTTAAGTGACTTAAATGTGCATAAACTTATCGTTTTAATCCGATATAACATATTTATGTTGGGTATTTCTAAATTAGTTTGAAAGGTGTGTCAAGGTGCATTCAGACCAAATGAGCATTCGTTATTCTAACCCCCTACTCTACGAAATTTGATCGTTACACAAAAGATATCATCATCATCATATCAGACGAAAGACGTCCACACCTGGACAAAGCCAAAGATTGCCACAATGACCGATCCTGCGCCACCCGCATCCAAAGATCTCCTATGTACCTTCACCGTTATAAAATGATAAAATTAATGAAATATTATTTGCAAGGAATTTAAATTTATCTTCAAAAAATAATGACTACGATTGTGATACGCTAAAACACCGAATCGTATCTGTAATATCCAATTCGATTTCGAAAAAAAAACAACCCTTTGAAGACGCTGGAAAATAATCCGATCTATTAATTTCAACCCTCATTTGTTTTTCAAAAGCGATGGCTAGATGTCGTGAAGGCTGACATGAGTGTGAATGGGCTTACAGTAGAAGATGCCCAGGATCGCGTAAAGTGGAGGAAATGTAGCAGGAAAGCGGGCCCTGGCAAAGGCCGGGATAACGCTAAGTAGAAGAAGAAGATTTGTTTTTCAAAACCTGATTTTCTATAACTCTTTTAAAAGCAATTATTGCTAACCCAATTGTCAGTATTCACATTAGAATCATCTATTATCCAGTTAAAAGACTGAATCAATAATACTCAACCCCAAAATAAAATCAGCACTGATTTTAAAAACATAAGCTCCGAACTGCAAGATAGATACATTATATAGTAATGCCTGTTTCGACTCATTACCCACTCCCAGCCGCCACCCGAACGTCCAGTTTTTTTATACAAAAAACTATAGTTAAACAACATCAACATATATTAAAAATAAAATAATATTGCTCAGCGGTGGGCGGTCCCCGTAATGCGTTCCGAGTTTTTCCGATAATTTCGACCATTGGTGGAAAAATGACTTCCATGCGTGTGTGTGTGCCATTTTTATCTCTTTTCGTCAAATCATTAGCGCTATTGGACGTTTTTTATGTGCATTTTATATTAAATAGCATTGTACTTTGCGTTATTAATGTCTCTTTTACGCGGTATGCGCATATTTTTGACAATGCATTTATGTTTATGGATGATGAATCCTTGATTTCTTATGCACAATATCTCAATTCTTACACCTTTGAAAATGCATTTTCAGTACAAATGGCAATTTTTTACGCGCTAGTAACGAGAAGTGGTTCATTTTACGTCAGGGGCCTATTTCTCGGAAGCTTGTAAGTAACTTGTAATTCAAGCGGAAGTCCTTATCTAATTAATAGTGTTAAAAAGAGACTTCCACTTGTATTACAAGTTGCAAGCTTTCGAGAAACGGGCCTGGTTGAAATCTTCGGAGGGCCATAATATGTACTGAAAAACGTCATACGATACACGTGCCAAAACGAAATTCGTAACTCGTGTCGATTTAAAACACTCCTATCGGTCGTGCTTTAGTTTATCTTCAGTCGTTTCGAACTTCATTGTTTTCGCACTTATATGGTAATGTACTATTTCAGTACAGATAGTGTTTTTCTGCGCTAGTGCGAGAAGTGTTCAATTTCTTGTTAGGTCGAAACTTCGGAAGATTATCTGTATGTCGTACGATACACGTGCGAAAAGGAAATTCGTATTCAAAGTATACAATAACAAGAAATAACAGCAGCAAGCTAACTCAACTAGGAAATCGCCTAATAAGCACCGTAGTCTATGAACACCTGCAATTACAGAAGTCTCACAAGTTGTCGTTTTTGGCGACAGCTACGTAATGCAAAGACGTAGAACTGTTTTGATCTAAACTTTCAATTGACAAACCTGCCAGCAGTGTTATTCACTAAGGAAACCGCCTTGCTGTCAGCGCTGTGTCAGCGCTGCGGCAGCGTCGAGCCTAAAAATGGTATTCACTAATGTACTTTAAACGACACTAGTGCTCGGCGACGAATGCGGCGTGAGCTGGAACTACACTGCGTCGAGAGTTTGACGTTTAATGTACGAACTTCGTATTCTCTAACGAAAAACAGCGACGAATTCGCCCTCAACCGCGCTCACAGCCTCGATTCCTAATGTCAAATCAAACAGCTAGGATTTTAGACAAGGCTGTCTCGACATCGAGCTCATTGACGAACGCAGCGTCGAATGTGTCAAATAAGAGAATAGCATAGCTGAACGTCATGCGTCAGGATAAAATTAAACGTAAGTTTATGCGATTAAGACCCGTTTGTCATTAAAAATGTAAAACTTACTTTTATTGATAGAAGAAAATTCTCTGCACCTGCAACAAGATGAGTTATATTATGTTAGTTATTTGTAAGTATATTTATATTTATTTACGAATCCCACCCAAAAACAAAAAAAAGAATAAGATTGCCACTGCATTGT